>MEJB01000437.1:0-15512 GCA_001752375.1 Rhazya stricta
ACTATATAGCCAAGAGAAACCATGAACCAGAATAGAAGAGCTTGCCCCACCCATGAGTAAATATTTCATAGTAGCCTCATTAGACCGTACATCTTTCTTGGTATATCCAGATAATAGGTAGGAACATAAACTGAAACATTCTGGAGCTACAAAGGTAGTTATGAAATTGTTAGCACCGCATAAAAACATTCCTTCTAGAGTAGCTGTTAATACAAATAAGAGAAACTCTGTTATAGCCATTTCTGTACATTCAATGTACTCTACGGATAGAGGAATACATAGAGTTGAACATAGTAAAATAAGAAATTGAAGATATAGCGTCATCATTAGCTGGAATCGAAATATCTGCTAGATCGGGGTCACAATTTGTATCGATTAAACAAATTGTTGGAATTCCCAAAGTGATACACTCTCGTAGCGCTGTATATTCTTCGTGCTGATCAACGATGATTACAATATCGGGTAACCCTGTCATATATTTAATCCCGCCCAGATATGTTTGCAAACGAGATAATTGTCTTTTCAACATAGCTGCATCTCTTTTTGGTTACTAACATGTTTACTTCCRTTGTAGGTAATGTATTTGGGTTCAAAGCCCTACGCGCTCTACRTCTGGAAGATTTGCGAATCCCTCCGGCTTATATTAAAACCTTCCAAGGTATTGAGTATTTACTTGTAAGAACTGAACTCTTTGGAATCAATATTTCCAACTCCAGAAAAAGAATTGGAAAAAGAATAGGAGATGTTTTATTCTTGACATATAGTTGGTCATTGTTGATTACCACACACTTGCTTAAGGTAAACAAAACACTTATGTAATTGTTTGAGAAGTGCACTTTGATGAATCATTGACTTTTCACTGCAYTACTTATTGTGGTAGAAGATTTTTGTGTTGCCTTTTTCTTTAATTATTACTCGAGGACTGGCAATTTTTACGTTTGGGATTGTTGATGTGGATGAAAACCCATTAATTTTACTAGTAATTATGTACATATTTTCACCCTTTTAAATATGATTAAGTACTACTTTGTATTATTTTGCCTAGAACATTGCTTAAATTCAATCAAATGACTTTATTTATGTAATATTGTGAAACTATAGAATTCATGTGCTATTGCTAAGGTAAAATGCCCTATTTTGTAGGAAAAAAGGATTCTAGAAATCGAATAGAAGATTACTTGATGAAGAAGTGAAGATTTGTATGTCGCTGCAACAACGGGGTGCAATGGTGTAGCAATGCAATACTGCAGCAATAGCAAAATGAGCAGAAGAGCATGTAATATTTGGAGAAAAAAGTCAAGGAAGGGGATTCATCATTAGAAAGAGAGCAAATCACATCTAAAGCCCTAAAAGAAAAGCAGAAAAATTAAAAAAGCAAAAAGAACAAGTGGGTGTTGACAGGAATAGGAAGAAGGGCCCATACCTTTCTGTGACATCTTTTTTGTCAAGCTTCCAGGGGAAGTTTCAGTAGACAAAAAGGAGAGAAGGTGAATTACATAAACATTCAGCAAAAATTATAGAACACGTGAAGGGAGAGAAAAGGCTAAAGAAAAAAAAAGGAGAGAGAAAGGAAGCGAAAAAAGGAGAAGCTTAGAAGAAGAAGAAGAACTCAAGAAGGACTTCACCATTGAGCTTTATCATTCTCTTTAGGCTTTGTTTCTCCTTCTCTTAATGGTTATTTTCATATGCATTTTGAGATTTTAAGGTTTCACATTATGTATTTTCTTACATCTAATAGCATGAACTAACTTTTTAGAAGTTAGAGTTTTGATGAACTAATGTACTCAATGTTTATTTGAATGATTTGATCAAGATTTTCTATTCATAAATATTTTACTCAAAGATATCTATTGTTTACATTCACTGTCTCGTAGCCATGAATAGTATTTGTTTGAGCTTCTTGAACTCCGAAAGATAGTAAAAGAAATGGAAAACTTGAGTAGATGTGGACTTGGATATCTTGAGATCAGGGTTAATATCTTAGGAAATGTCATTGAATATTGGAGACATCTATATTCAACTCATAAAATCATACGAGACTTGAACTTTTATTTATGTTCTTTAAGCTAAGTAACTTCGACCGGTAGAACAACTTAGTATAACATGAACAAGGACTACCAAACTAAAAGGGTGAGCTCGTTTTATGTCTCGATTTGTGTTTCTACTGTAGCTAAGCCTTTGCTGCAGCATTATGCTTAGTATACATTGCTGCAGCTTSTTTGCATCATTAATGTTTTGACTTTCYCAATTCTTGTGATTCGATAATTTTAGATTATTTAACTTTATTTTCATGAACCGTGTATACTTACATGAGTGAAGCTTTATTACGTATGCGATTTTATCTATCACCTCTAGTCATTTTTTTTCCTCCATTTTATCCATTCTTTCATGAAGTGGTTCTATTTCAGCCCTCATCATCCTTCTCATCTCCCATAAGCCTGAATTTGGAAAGCTTGAATAGAGGGTTGTAATTCCTCATGAGTAATACTTTCTTCTTGATTTTGACATACTAGGCCAAAATGGAGGTGTTTCTGATCTGGGATATCCAGATTGCTCGGGCACTGTCTAAATCGATCACCTTGGAGCCCATAGGAAAAACAAAGCTGTGGGAATCTTTCGTAGCAAATGCTGGCAAGAGGCTGGGTAAGTTCGACCAATCGTTAAAGCGGCTGGGTGATGTCGAGGAGGAGTCTCAATCTGAAGAACTTCCTTATCAAAAAGCTCCTTATCTGTACTTCAAAACAATCACTAAAGCTAGAACCAATCTTTGCCGCTACCTCTGGAGTGTAATGCTGACGTGGAAGCCCACTAACATGAATCCAATATGCATCCATGGGGAAATCTGAGGCGCAAGGATCATGATGTGGCTGGCCACGCCTTGGGTATTATTGGTTGATTCTCGAAGTTCCATGGGCCATTATTGAGGATGTAGGTAATGGTGTCATCAATGTCGAGAAAAGAGTTGATAGAAAATATCCTTCATTTTCTACATCTGGAAATTGCCGCATTTCCAGGCTTTTTCCATTACAGTCTTGAAGCCTCCATAGTTGCGGTCAGCAGATCCAGGGAGGAAAAAAAGGAACTTTCTTGGCATTCAATGTACCTAGCCCTAATATCCGACACTCCAACATCAATGAGGAGATTTTCTTGATCGGAGAATGGCGGTTTGGAACTTTGCTGCTGGAGCTGGGACGYGAGCCATGGCAAAGGCAAAGGAGAAAACCCTAACTGATGAGCTGAAAAGAAACCCTAAGAGAGCTTAGGAGAAAACCCTATCGTGGTCTAGGGAGATCAAGCCCATAACTTTTAACTACAATAAGAAAATTAGGGAGGAAATTCGTATGAATTAAAATTTAAGAAAAAGTAGACAACAATTAAGTCATGGTCTAGGAAGATATGATATGATATGATATGGATTGTTTTAAAGGGTTAAGTAAAGTTTTCAAGAAAAATAAAAGCTACTTTTTTATCGAAATTAATTAGTTCAACTTGAGTCGGGAGAAATAATAATATAAAATGTTATAATTTATCAATTAGAGGTTTTATGTATCAAGCAGAGCCCAACTCATCCAAAACAAAACACACAAATTAAACCCATTAATATTGGCCCAAACTGAAAAAAAAAATTGTAGTGAGCAGCGTCTAGACCAGATTCATGTGGTTATTTGTTCTTTGATTTATATTTCCAGTTGGGAAATTAGCTTTTTCTTCACTTCTACTCATGATTATCTGTAAAATATTTTTAATTTTTTTAYTTATTTAAATTTCTCATCTAATTACGAACTTCTTTAGTTATACTTAAAGTCATTTTTTAAATTTATTTATATCACTCATCTAATTATGATATTTATATATATCCAACTTTTGATACGTAATTTGTACATTTTAGTACATTTTAAATAAAAGACACGCGTAAGATACATGAATAGATCTCTCGAACTTTTGACACGAATAGTGATGACGTACCACATATAAAGAATATATGGCGGTGCGAAATAGATTATGAAAGAATTATTCTTTATTTTTTATCCTGCGACAAGTCTAACTCATAGTGCCACCGTGGACAATCACCATCAAAATTAAAAAGGTCCAAGGCTAAAGAGAACCGGAGGATCGAATCCTTATGCATAATCCTCAAGGACTTCATCCTCTGAACCCAAAATGGGGTTGAAAGTTCTAGTTCAGAACACGGACAACTCACCATTGCCCTCTGGTACGCGGTTTCACATTGAACTTTTGAATTCCTTCTATGTCTTTGTCTGATTTCAAATGCTGGTTCTCATGTCTGCTGTTCTTATAACCCAGATTCGCTGGACGTACGGATTTCTAATTTTGTTAAGACTTAATTATAGAATTTGATCTCCTAAGCCAAATTCTTTAGTATTTCCTTAAGAGTAATTTTCCGCCTAAAAATCCCCCAATTATTTGTGATTAACCTTCCTTGATAAGATAATTGATGAACCCTGATGAAAATCGGTTACATCTTCCAATAGAATTGTATCGAAAGTTAAGTAATCTGAGATTATATGCATGGTTTCTTACCTCGTAAGATGGAGCAAATCTTAGATGATTGAACCCATTTGGTACAATATTTAAGTTGTTGATTTGTGCTATAATATTTTAGTTAAGCTCGTTAGCCATTTAGAGTGTGAGAGTTTTATGACCTGATTTCTGTTTGTTAGATGCACATGATGCAATTAATGATCTAGTATAAGCGGAATTGAAGTTTTACGTTACCTAATTGTACTAGATGACTTATTTTCTAATTAGAAAGAGATAATTTATTTCACTTAAAATTACCTTAACTTCTAACAAGWATAGATTTCCTACATCATTTTATCACCCACTCCTATATATCATGCTGTGYGTGTTTGGAGTTGGAACACGAGAGTTGTGAAAATCTACAAGTAAAGCTCATCTTGTAATCGCATTTTTTTCGTTGACGTAATCGGTAAAGTTGTGAATTTACAAGTGATAAACCAAAAAAAAAAGAAAAAAAACTAAAAGCTACGAAAAATACTAGAATTCACCAATAGATTGAGAGAAAAATTCAAATTTTTTAATATAATAATTGATTAAATGAAAACTATTAGGCGTATAASTCCCTTAAATAGGAAAAATATAAACGTAAATCGAAAATAATCACTATAAAAGCTAAACTAATAAAATTAAAAACTTACTAAAAAAATTTAAAAAATAATAAAAACTTCAAACTCGATTTTGAGAACCTAAATGACCCCGAATGCCCGAAGACTTCAAAAAAAAATCTTGTTCGTCTTTCATTTCCTTTCGAAAGATATGATTTATCTCACGTGTAAATTATCTTTTTGTCCTTTTTCACCAATTGATTTGCAATATCAAAAACCATCCAAACATATTAGTGGATCTTTCTAGCCTCTACCGTTTTGCTTCCCGTTCTAAACTTTCCCATATAAATTTGTGTCTTTTATGTTTTCCTGTTTGACATATTAGTGGATCTTTCTAGCCTCTACCGTTTTGCTTCCCGTTCTAAACTTTCCCATATAAATTTGTGTCTTTTATGTTTTCCTGTTTGACAAAAAAATTGGTGGGCATCCATCATAYATGTTCGGATAAGGAGAATGACACTATAAGATTTAAATCATATTATTATTGTGTAAACTTATAGTTGTTCCTCTCATATCACCATGGATCATATCTTGCTCCTCACCCTYCTTCATCTCTTCTTCCACTCCTACACGATTTTAACTTCTTCCTTTAAACCTTGATCCATAATTCAAAACTGGAATAAATGGCATCCTTCGTCACTTCCTGTGAAATTCAGGGCAATTCATTACATTCTAAACAAAAGGTTGAAAATTTTGGGATAATTGTCAATTTTAGAACATTGAGTATTCAATTTGCATACAACCTCCAGCGTTGTGCGACTCAAAATGGTATCGAATAAAATATCTAAGAGAAGAAGCTACGCACTTACCTAAACACAAACAGACACGGTCAAGTATATAAGTATGAGAAATCATTACATCATGAAAATAGATGGTAATATATCTAGCGCATACAATATATATGTACGTACATAAATAAATATTTTTTTAAACTAAAATAGATAAAGTATAGTGAAACTTTTATAAGTTAATAATATTAAAATTATACAAATCGATTAATTTAATAAATTTATTAATTAATGAATAAATTAAAATTAATTTATCGAATATATTTACAAATTAAAAGAACACTCGATTAATCAATTCAAATTTTATTTTATTCTTATAAAAATATGAATTATTAAATTAATGAAGGGAATATAAAGAAAATACTTATCTCTTTAATCTGCAAGTATAATGAATGTGCTTATGGAAATATTAATAAAATATATATAAGTTAGTACCTATTAAATTATCATGGGTCTCAAGTTAGATAATATATGATATGAATCCTTTCAAAGGATTTGATAAGGTTTTACCCAAAAAAAAAAAAAACAAGTGCTACCCAATTATCGAATGTGAATTTAGAAAGATTTTGGTTGGTCGAAAGTGAAAAAATGGAACGGTGGTCCGTTGATTCGTCACAGGAATAGTAGGCGGAGGGATGGAAATTGGAGAAAGCAGGCAGATGGAGGATGGTAGAGTAAACAGTGTCGAATCCTCTGAGATACACGATTGGGCAAAGTGATTAAACAAAGTTTTCCAAGTTTAGAAATTCGAAACAAAGGAAGAAAGAGAAATGGAAAGTTTTTTGAATCGAAGACCAGCTGCCCGCTGTCCGTTTGTCCTAAGATAATGTACTTAGTATTTTTTTTCTCCATTATACGCAAAAATATCTGCCCACCTCTATCTCTGTCCCCTTCCATGGAGGCATTCGTTTAGGTATGGTGCTTCAAAGATTCGTCAAATGACTCTCCGTGTCATCTACTCAACACGACCTACTTTTTAACGCTTTCTGGAACATTTCATATTTTACCAGCTTATATTATGTTTATACGATGCAGCTCTTCTTAGTCCCTATTGCTTATTTTTCCTTTCTTTTTACCCTATTTTACATAATCGATTTGATGCATCAGAATTTGTTTCGAACCATCTCTGTTTCTTACTACTAGAATGTTTTAAAAACTATTTAAAAATACATAATACACTCACAAAGGAGTTATATTATTACCCAATAGAGGGAGAAAAAAAATTTTGGACATGTATCTTAGTAGTGATTAAGATTACAATTTTATCAAGTGTGATCCAGAGAATAATTAAAGAAAAGACTACATCCTTAACCTACTAAACAGTTTATCATGCGAGTAAAACAAACAACCATCTCTATGCATCTATTCCAAAGAATACGTTTAACGTGTTATTACACTGAAAATAATCATTAAATTTAAAAGAAAATTTTATATTATTTAGAGATGGCTTTGGAAATTTCAGGTGATTCTCGAATCATCTTATTTAAAAGAAATAAATGCCAAATTGGAAAAATTGACTTCATCTCCGATATTAGACCGTYAATATCATAAAGGGCAGCAACAACAATGTCAAAGTTACCGACTATCTAGGTTCAGAAAGTCTATTTAACAATAATCCAAGCACTTAATATGATCGTATTCCCATTTTGTTCCTCATATTCATATGTGTGCATAGAATAGGGGGGGTCTTCCTATATATTGGTAAAACCAACAACTGAGTATAGAGAATAAGAGGAGCAACTTGACATAACTCTCGCAGCTAAACGTATCTGCCTCCCTATTATATCAAAACTCCGTGTCCAAATTAACCACAAAGACAGACCACCATACGGCATTAAAACCTACCTTTTATCTCGTGAAATCTTGTCTCAGAGTATCAAACCAAGCATTTCACAGACTGCAGTGAAGAAGATCAATAAGATACTAGGCGATGATATTTCGCTTCAAGGAACACAGAGTCCATCATCGTACACACATGAAACTATAAAGAAAGAAAGAAAATTTGTCAAAAAAGGTTAAACCCACAATTCATTTCTCCATCAGTTTCGAGAGATCCACAACTGAACACCATCAAGCATCCAGAAGACCTAAATCCCACATGTTACAGACTTCCACTTCATATAAAAAAGCCCAGCAAAAAGAAGGGAAGAAAACCAGAGAAAAAATATTTACATTTTCTTAAGTTTCCATCACTGCATGGCCCGATTCTTGATTCTTCAAATATCAACGACCCAAGCAGAGTGCAGCTTTAATATCTAACCTCCATGCAAAGCCACCACACTCCATTCTCCATACATCACAAGGAAGAGTCAGGGATCTCTTCTCCTTCCCGCACGTGACCAACCTCACGCTGCACGTGAAGCCCCGGCTGCTCATCGGTAGTTCCACCCCTTCCTTCGTGATCAACCAAACCACCACATCGCTACTACCACAACAGCCGTCACTCATCATGTCCCGGTAGGCTTTATTCGTCCACTGAACTCTGTTCAGGCCGTCTGATAAGAACGCTGGACACGTGTCCCTTTCCAGATTTACCAACTTCTCCTCATCTGTGCGCCCTAGGCCGTACAGATCCGCCCACGTCTCTGCTATGCATTCTACTCTTACCCACGTACCCACYACYTTCACCGGATKTGGCATAGTCATCACCATTTTTTCCGAGCCACCAACGCTCGTCAGCTGACCCATCGCCTGGCTATCTCTCCGCTGTTGCTCCTCCTTTCCGAAGCTTAGCCACATAGGCAAAGCTTTATCAATTTTCTGATCCTCAGAACCACTRCTATTTGGAAACCCTCTTSCTACAGAATCCYTTCTGTCAGGAGTCTCTGGTAACAAAGGCAAAGTAACAACCGCGTCTCCACCAGAAAGAGACCCGGTGGAGACAGCTTTATCGTTTTCTTCCGAAGAAGAAGGTGATTTTCTTTTTCTACCAGTATTACTCCTCTTTGATCCACTACCATTGTTATCAGTGTTGCTATTATTTCTAGCGTACCTTCTTTTACCACGTCCACTTTTGACATAAGCATCGCCGCTGTCAGTCGTCGAGTTTGCAGAATCTGTACCTTTCGACACCGGCTTTGGTGCAATCGGCCGAAACCTTAGCATTATGCGGTCAATCTTGGACATATCATACGCCGCCCCAGCAGCATATCTAGCAATACAGCACCCTCCTCTCCCATCCATTTTTCATCAGAGTCAAGTATAYCTGGGCACAAGAAAAGCAAGCTTGGTGTAGAAAGTAGAAGAAGCGTTAAGATATATAAAGGCGGAGGAGTTTGAAGGTGACGCGTGGGGGAGAACAAAACACGTGTGAGATAAACAGCGAGAACAGCACAAAGAGCTGATTGGTTAGGAGAAGAAACGTGGCGCTGCGGCTGGATCGGGCCCACCAGAAGGTATAGAGAGGCGAATGAGAAGGAAGWACTGTGATTGGCCCCACATAAAGACCAATGAGAATGGAAGGAGTGTCACGTACTGGAGCCAAAATCGGGGCACGTATGCCTCTGTGCTTGATGATAGTGTAGGGGGTGTGGAAGTTCCAGAAGGAGGACACGTTCGCCATTCCTAGTTTGATAGGAATGCGGAGAGTTTGAAACCCTGAGTTTATCTTATCTGATTGTGCCACGTGGGTGGTGGATCATGACCGAAGGTAGTTGAATTTAGTCTTGGCTACCGGGTAAACCGACAAGTGATCGGCGGGTGACAACTCTAGATATAGTTTGATAGGAACCCAGGGGCTTTGAAACTCTGAGTTTATCCTATGTGATTGGGCCACGAGGGTGCCACAAAAAAGGGTAGTTACTTACAACCRGAAGGCCTCATTCTTGTTTCTTAAAATAGTATGTTTTTATCTTTTGAATTTTTTTTAGCCGAAAGCTATTTAAGATGTTATTAACTATCTTTTCACCTTTAATTTAATTATGAAAAGTCGAAACAGGTTATTTTAAGAGAAGTTATATTGCTTTTTCCGATTGATATTATTAGTGTCATATTTAATACAGTTTTTTTTAAAAGTTAAATTACTCATATATAAATTTTTGACTTAGATTATTCTTTTTCGAGATGCAAAGGATCCATGAGAAGGGTAAAATTCTCCAAACATTATTTTTCATGTTTACTTTAAAAAGTTTTAACAATCGATAGTTAACTAGAATAAAATAACAAAAGTGTGTTTGAATTGTAACAAATTCAAACTTATTTATGTTTGGTATAGAAATATCTTCAGCMAATAGTTAGCCGTTAGCCATTGAGAGACCAACTACCTATTGATAAGGTTAAGYATGAACAGTTGGCATCGAGAGGAAATTGTTCGACTTGTTTTAGAAATCTAGTTCACCACAACAAGTATGATTTTAGGCTAGATAGCTGATGGATCGTCAGATCCGTAGAACCTTCCTTTTAGAATGGGTCCCTAAGATGACTAAATATAGCTCTCAGTCAAAGTGTGTAAGCTTTGATATTTGGATAGCTCAAGTCGACAATGACATGATTTGAACAAAAAATTGAGATATATTGATGAAAAGATGGATAACAACTTCAATTGAACAATCACAATTGAAATATAACTTCAAATCCTAATCTAAAGCAAAACATAAATTCTATGAAAATGGTGAATATACTAGTTAAACAAGTTATCAATTGAAGTAAAGAAGGTATATTTTTAAAGCTGTAAATTGCATAATTGAGAATTGATTGATAAAATAATGTCTGTGGAGTTGATTGTTCCTTTTTCCTTCTTTCTCCTACCTTTTGTACTCAATCGAGATACTTAAGTTGTGGATAAAGCCTCCATGCAGGCCACTCCAACCATTACTTTCATTGTGCTGAATGTCCTAATTTCCTAGGTAGTGGGGCATGATTTTYGACTTCTTGTAGAACAAGGGTAAGCTGAGGTATCTTGGTGCTAAAAATCCCTCTGTCACGTCATGTGATCGGTTGGTTGATCTTATCACTTCCAGGAAAATAGCTAAAAAGGGAAGAAATCTGTTGCAATCCATCGACTGAAGGTTAGATGATTTAAGGGCAACTGATGCCGACAAAGTACTATCTTGGTGGTCCCATGACTTCAACCGTTGTCGTAGTATTGGGAGGCCACCATATAGCTCTGTCAGCTCACGCATTTTAGCGGATCGAATCGGCTATAATCTAGTTCTAATCATCCAGCTCTAGTTCTCACCTTATCGGCTATGAACTAAGAAGATGAGAATGGTTCGTGTTGACTTCTAACACGCATTAAATCCATTGCATGTCTAAGACATACCTAATTTGATGAGTTTTTATTGCCGTCAAAGCCCAGCGTTTTTCATTGTAGCCAGCCATAATCACCCTTTCAAAAAACTAGCCTTTTGGTGTAGCCAAAATGGATTGGCTATTTTGAGAGTGTTTAAGGATAACTCAAACTCCTCATTTGAGACTCTTCATTTCCCAAACACTTGGTTTTCATCTTCTGCCATAAAATCGACTGGCCGTAACCAATTGGACCTTTCCTCTTAGTGCTGCTTTTGAATTTCCTCCTAGAAAGAAGGATATTTCTTCAAATATTTATCGTTGATTGATTTTGATATCTCTTGACCATCCGGTTTCGTTAGCACAGGCCCCACTTGATACAACTTTACTAAATATATGAGGACCTTCACAACTAGCTGATCATTTTCAAATTTAGGATCATCAAGAGCAATTCGCGAGATGGTTCCCGTTGTTGAAAACTTCTTACCTACACATGCTTATTGTAAACTTTGGCTACCTTTTCTTTGTGCATTATGATACTCTCCAAGGCTAACCAATGATCCTTTTCTAGTCGACTACTATCCTAATATGCAACCAGCCGATTTCACGCTGATCTCCAATGGAAAAACTGCACCTTGATTATAGGATAGTCAATAAGGCGTAAAGTCGATTGCAATCCTTGGGGAATTCCTGTAAACCCACAAGACTTCTCACAGAATCTCATGCTGTCTTTTTGGCTTATCCGTAATAGCCTTCTGAATGATATTGACCAAAGCTTTATTGGTTGCCTTATCTTGGCCATTAACTTGTGCATAATATGTTGTGCGATGTTCTATTCTGATATTAAATTGCTAGGCAAAAGAATATACCTCGTGTCCTACACACATCTACCATTGGTTGGGTGTGATGATTTATAGGATGCTAAATTTGTAAATGATTTGATTTTTTATGAAGTCGATCACCATTTCCTAAGTAACTTTTATCATCGGTTGAGTTTCCATTCATTTTGTGAAATAGTCTGTAGCTACCGAGATGAATGAATGTCCTTTCGAGGAAGATGGATGTATTTTGCCGATAACATCCATAGCTTATCCTCTAAATAGCCATGGCTTAATGATAAGTTGGAACTCAAGTGAGGGCACATTAAATAAATCCCAACTTTTGACAAGCCACGCACCTTTTTGCAAAAACAAAACAATCAATTGTTATAGTTGACCAATAATATCCATGCTGATGTAGGGTCTATCATAATTTAAGAATTGCTTGGTGTGCTCCATACATTCCTTCGTGTACCTCAAACAAAGCTTTAGAGCATTCCTCCTTATTTAAACACTTCAGGAGCACTCTTTCATAAATTCTTCTGAATAAATCATTGCCTCCCAGTAGATACTTGAAGGCTTTAGTCTTGGTCCTCCTACTAACTTTGCTAGAGGATTGAAGAGATAACTCATTATATCTATCCACCAATCATCCATTGACCAATCACTGATTGTAGCAATTGACTAGGACAGGACATGGTGAAAGTGGTTTGTCGCTAGCCAATCCTAGTGTCCCGATGCACATTGTGCCAAGTCGTTAGCTTCAATATCGTAACACCCCAAGATTAGGAACTGTCCTAATCTGAGAATATTACATCACTTCACTCGCAAATAATTGAACTATCCATTTAAAAACTCAACAATACCTAAAAGAGTGTAAAAAGTGTTTTAACAAATCCTCACTAACCCAACATTTATTCAAAACAAAAATCGCGAAAATTTCAAAAATCTAAACCATTCAGAAATATTCATCTTATTACAAAAAAATTGATTTGAAACAAGTTCCHGAGTATCATAGCTTGCCCACAAGCAGCCTCCTCGCCCTATCTGGTTATATATTATCTGAAATGAAACATAAGAAAAAGAATGAGCTAAAAAGCCCAGTAAGTAACCTCATACATGAATGTATAAACATGTCCTACATGTCATGAAATTTTAAGATTTTGCATTTTAAATGAAAAACTTTCCAAACATTCCCCTTATCAAAATTTCTTTACAAAACATTTCCTTCAAAATTCACTTACAGTAAAACATTCCATTTCCTTTCATTCGTGAGCTCACTAGAGTGTAATGCCTAGCCACTAAGCTCTGCAGTGGGCCATCTTATTTGGAACCCGATTCCATTTACTACCGGTAGAACCACAAGGCGGTTAAAATTACATTTCTTTTAACTTCCATACTTTCACCTTCAAGGAGGTGAACATTCCATTCTTACCTAGCCTCTAAGAGGGTAGGGTCGGGTGCGCTGGTCCCCCACGCCCCATTTCCTACTCATATCTTTCGTGGTTAGGTTTATTCAAAACTTAAACATTTTCCTTTAAAATTCCATTTTCTAAACCATTCACTTTCTAAATGCGTGAATGGCTCATACCAGAAGTGATGTAAAATTCTAACTACATGCTCATGACATGAAATGCATACAGCCGTATATAAAAATATCATTCGACAAACAGTACAAAATATGAAACACGATAACATATCGTTCGACATAAAAGTAAGACAGGTTATGAACACATGTAACATTCCACACAATTACACATATCAACATACAATCCCATACACAACATATTAGAGCAACTAAAAGAGTTCAATTTCATTCATTCATAATGTTAATGAGATGGGAAGATTACTTACCCGGAGTCCTTTATGTTAATGGGTTCCTACTTAAACCGTGATGTGAACTCCTTCAACCTTTCTCAACGTAAGGCCTCGAAATGATCTAGTTGTGATTACAGAAAGAAGGTCTACTTAGTTCGATTGTTCCAACTTAAGTATTATGTGTTTAATCCAAGAATGTCCTTTATCAATTTATAAATCCATATTTAGTGCTCATATTATCAAGTATCACATTTGTTTAAGTGTACAATTCAACTTCTTAGCTCCGGTATAAACCTAATCTATGTTCTCCTACCGATTCACTTCAAGGAATAATTTATGTACAAGTCATAAACTTGAATATCAAGTGTTAACGTTTTCACCTTTAGGTTCGCGATATCTAAGTGTTGCAAGTATGGTATTGGATTACCAATATTGTTACGATCTCCTTTAAACCTCCACATCCTTGCTCAACCTACTCGATTACGGGTTCCGAACACCTACCATAGTGCAGGGATTTTTTTAAAAAAAATTTTGTTCATTTGTGCATACACTCGCGTCTTGTCGAATTTTTCGCTCCTCTCTTCTTTTCTGTTTTGTGGTCGTTTTTTTTCTTTTTGGATTTCTTTGGGAAGGTCAGTGATAGAGGAGGGCACACTCCAAGCCAGAACCCCGCACGGCGGGCCGGAGCGGTGGTCAAGTCCGGCAGGAGAACGAAAGGCGAAACGGATGGGGCTGCTTGACGCAGCGGGAAGGAACGAAAAAGAAGAGAGAAGGGAAGGGAGGTGACGGCTGCTGGCCAACTTCGCTACGGTACGCACAGTACCAAACGCTTAGTGCACTGCTGCGGCGTAGTTTTGGATGCGGTGGAAACGAGGGCTAATGTGCGGGCGTAGTACCTCGAGGAACTATACGACTCCGATTAATGAACGAGCTCAGCAACGCTCCCGCTGTCGCCGGGTCCTCTTTGGGTTCGGCGGCACTAAGGACGGCTGGATTCGTTTGACGGCTTGGAGGCTATACTGGCAGATACACAGGAGGCGTCGTACTGGTTTGCTTGCTAGGGCGAGGTCGTCCGTGGACATAGGAGTCGGGCAGGTCTAGACCATTTGGTAAGAAGGAGGAAGGAGAGAAGGAGACGCGGCGGCCTAGACACCGAGTGTGAGAAGGTTTAAGACAGGTAGCAGGGGAAAGAGGGAAACGCCCTAGCCTAGGATGTGCTTGGTGGAGAAACGGATCTAAACTCGAGGAGAGGCGGAGGAAAGAATAAGGAGACGAGTTGTTCAACAAGGAACCTCTGTCAACTTCGGTCTGTGGGAGCGAGCAGCACGACGTGGCAGACCGATCGACAACGACGGTGTGTCAGGTATTTTGCGGTGATCTTGTCCAACCGGGTCGGCATAACGGGCCAAGAGAGACTGAGTAGTGCGGCAAAGTACGCAGGCGCTATGAAAAAGAACCTATCTTGATACTGACCGACGTTCCAATCATCAGGCTCGAACCGTGGCGTTACGTTATATGCGCGCGTTGTCCGGTGGGACACGGCGAGTTCGGTGGATCCGCGTGGTTGTCTGTTTATTTCCTCCTGGGGACGTCGCCGAGGACCCCGGTTCCATCGGGTTTGTCACGGTCCGGTACGGCCCGTCCGGGCGGGTCTGACGATACAGCATGGGGAGGCGGACTCACGTTACTGGCCCATTTCCACCCGGGTGTGTTGT
>MEJB01000437.1:38123-79532 GCA_001752375.1 Rhazya stricta
ACAGATCCGTTTGATCTCCTAACTCACCCTCAAAGAGAGATTGCTGTTGAATAATGGAAAGTTACCCAGGGAAAACACTCCTTACTAATGATTGTGCCCTTAAATATTCCCAACACACCCCTAACTTATTATAATATTTTGTATAATATAAAGTTGAAAGCACAAAAATGACTTGTTGGACATAAGGGGATACCTAAACTTGCACAGTTATACCATATTGGCTCGTCAAGATATATTTATTTGGCTAAATGATTCTCATTGGGAGTTGAGCTAATTGATAAATTGTGAGACAATAGTTGTACACGTACTTTCATTGTAAAACACACTTCCTTGACAAGTTGTCTCCGAAGCTTGAACTCTCCTTTTGATGGCATGAACATTTTGCACCCTTTTGAGTTCTTACCAATATCCACTTGCCTTGGATCCCCTAAGTCTAGCTTGTATTTGAGTAATACAAAGAGACCTGGGCTTCCCACGAAATTAAATATATAACAGCACGCCAATGAGACATATTCACTTTAATTCAYCTCCTTGTTGTAGAATGCCAAATTCTTGTYCAAGAGAAAGTTTTRCAAAAGGAGTTGGCTCCAACTGTAAAGAATAAAAGATGACTGAGAACAAGTGTAGATATGTACCAACAATTTCAATCTAATCCCTGTTCCATAATATTCTAAAAGCACACACTGATTGGTATGAATCTAATCTCAGCCTAGCAGTATAGTGTAAGTTGGATTAGCTGATACCATGAACAATGTTGTTGGACTAGTCCTCGAGTCCACAATCACATTGATCACAAGTACATCATCGACTTGGGTAGCCTCCCTTGTATAATGAATCATCTGGATACTGATACTCATGAAGTGAGATAGTTATTATAGTACTCCCTCTCATTACCTTATGAGTTATAACAGCCTAAAAGATCTTCTTTTGAATAGGAAAATTTGGTCACGTAGCTCTTCTATTTCGTCGGAATAGGCGGGGTTTAACTTAAGATACCCATATCATAAAATAATCTTAATTCTGGTGGACCAACAATAAAATAAAAAAGATTCTTTTCGATGCTTGATCAACGCAAGTAAGCTGTGCTTAGACGCTTCACAAAAACACCTCTTTCTCTGTAGTGTTGTCACATAGATACTAGCCTAAGTTATCCCCTCCATCCCTAACTTGGGGCTTGGCCATAGCTTTCATGCAATTGACCGAGAGAAGGCTTTAGCCTTTGTCAAAATTGCACTTTTTGTTTGATGAAAGCCCGATCAATAGAAACCTCAATTTCTTTCTCCAAGCAAAGGTTGGAGTGAGTCTTACAAAGCTATTTCAAACTATCGATTGGCATGACATTTAAGACTATTCCACCATCCACAAACACTTAACTGACTGATTCGTCCTCCAAATGCATTTTTATATAGGAAGGCCTGAGATGGTTTTCCATTTCTGTCAATGGTTTGAGAAATGACATTCRTGATCCTACGCTTGATGCATCACCTAAATCATTTGATAGTAATTCGATCGTTGTCGACTCATTGGAAAAGGAAATCTTCTGGTGAAGGCTTTTACAAGGTATTACCTTTTCRGCAGGGCTGAATTTATCATCCCATCGACTTACGCCATTTCTTGACTCGAGAAACTTTTAGGCTTCCAGCATTGATAAGCCTTCTTTCTTTGGGATCTCCTTGTCTATGTCTTGGTTAGTTTCCCAGGGTTTCTCTAGGAAAAGTTTTCATTTTCTCATCTAATGATGATACTCGAAGTGTTAAAAAGTAATTTCCTAAGTTTTAACGATACCTTCCTGAGTAGATAAAGTCAAACAATTGATGACTAATGGACAACCATTTGCTAGGGTTTGAGAAGCCTTACCATTATTGACCATCTTCTTCTYATTCTTTTGTGGTTTATTGACAATTTTTTCATTGACAATTGGCTGCTTTGGCATTTGCAATTTTGACTTGTCTTCTACTAACAAATCCATATTTATCTTTGGGTGGTTAGGTGGTTTGTGACCCACAATTGATTGTTTAACTACTATTGGGGGGGCCTGCCTTGGTCACATGATGCCAACTCGAGGGATAATGGTTGTTTTTCCTTCCATTAAATTCAAGTTTTTGCCATTTTTCCTTAACCATGACCATGCTAGCCTYTGCCATTGGAAAGAGATCGATGTCTACTAGAGATTCYTGCATCTTTCTATCAGTAAATTTGAAATGACCAACCTAAGTGGCCTTCTATATCGTGCTCCAACACACAATGCAATTATTATTAATGTGATTGTAAGTATTGTGTCACTTACAGTACTTTTTCCCTTTAAATCTTTAGTTGATGGAAGTTTCTAGCCTTGGACAACTTGATATGTTTTTCTTTCAGTAGCTAGTCAAAAATTTGATCAGCTCTAGAGACATCAAAGGGATAGGTCGGCTRATCTCCTGACATTTTTTCGTCCTTTCCACGAGTCGCTTTGAGCATAGGGCATATATAGGCTCCTTCCCTAATGATATCTGCAGCCATGATCTCTGAGGGCTGATCCTTATTTGAGTCAACTAAGTCATCTATTATTGAGATCATTGCTTGGCCTCTTGTAAATTTGGAAATTCTTTGTTTCTCTTTCTCCTTAATGAGCTGCTCTATATGTGTAGCATGTGACAAAAGTCTACATAAATCAAAGAAGTCTTAAACTACTAACCTTTCTTTCAATTGCGATGCACTCGACCAACTGCAATTCTGGAACATTCTAGCTCAGGAAGCTAAGTGGTAAATCGATAGAAACACTCAAGAAAATCAACTACCTAATCATTTGACTTCTGCTTCATGTCAAGGAGATCGGCTATCGAAATTTAAGCCAAGGGTTGATAGAAAYGCTAATGAAARAGGCATTCAATGTCTCCCCAACTTTGGACTGAATTGTCTTGTAGATTGGTCCAAGAGAAAGTTGTTCTTCTGAAGGATAAAGAGAACAATTGAAGTTTATGCATATTGATGTTACCTAATTCTCCATTGATATTTTTATAAGGGATTATCGAGTAGCAAATTCCCATGATTCTTATGGTCTTTTCATACTTTTTGTTATGATTCTTAGGCCTTAATCGTGTTAGCTAGTCAATTTGGAGTTATGATGTATAAAATTGATTTTCTTTAACATTATAAATATGTTATTTATTCCATTTGATTTTGAACAAAATGTAAAAGATAGTGAAAAGTTCTTATAGGAAAGTCCAAAGGGTAACAAAATCTCATAGCACAAATAAACCCACACAGTTTAAAGAACGACATGCATGGAATAGAGAAAAGAGAAAAAGACCATTCCTAGAATTAAATGAATATCTCGCTGAAAGTGACCCACAACCGTTAGTCCAAGTCGACTTTGGTTTTGCTTGCAAATATTGACACAAAAAGTACAAAAGTGGGGACCACAAGCTAAAAGAAGAAGAATAAGACAAAAGGAAAATGTTGAATCATAGACCATGTGTCCAGAGAGAGAAAAGGGGGACCACAAGTCAACTTAATATTTCTCTTTAAAGGAGGAGGAACAGTAGTCAAGTAGAGGATTTCCTTGAGAAAAGAACCAATAGATAGTATTTTAATTCTTAGATTAGCCATACAAGTCATTTGAAGTTCTTAGATTAGTTGAAGAAGAAGAGAAGAYAAGAGTCCTTTCTTRCCTTCAGTTGTAATCAACACGTGTAATCTGCTTATTTCAATGTTAGTGCATTCCAGTTTGAGTTATTTCCTTCATCACAAGTAAATGATTCACGAGTTATTAGACAAAGTTTATCAAGAGTTCTAAATCACATGATGCTAAATTTATTCACAACTTGTTGTCATTATGTTTTTGAAGCTCCCCAAAGTAACTTGCAGTTTGAGAAAGTTGTATTGTGAATCATTAAAGAAGTTTAATGTTGTTAGCCGAGTTTTTGCCTTTGAGAATTAAAGGGTTCATTCTTTARGCAAGAAAACTTAATCATTGCTTCTTGTTTACTTTTTTCTCAGTACAAAATTCAATTTAGAAGAGTAACAAAGTAAACAGCCATAGAAGTTCAGACCATTCCAAGGGATTAAGATGCAAAATATCTCCAAACCCTAGTAGGATCCTGCTACAACATTACAAATGTTACAAAAGATAGAGAACTTTATGTTTGTGCAATGAGAATTCACATTAAGAACTGTGACTTTCATAGAGATATGACCAGACCTYTTTGTGAAGTCTTAAATRTGCACCAAGAATAGGTTTAAGTATATATTGAGCTAACCCTAGACTTTGTGCTATAGCATCAGTAACTAACTCTTACTTTTATTATCTTGTCTAATCTAACATAACATTCACATTTCTTTTGGTCTTTACATTTATTTAGAATTACTTTCTACTTTTCATTGATTCCATCATTTACTGAACTTTATTATGGAAGTTTTTAACCTATAACTGAATAAACCTATCCTTGAGGGAGTAATATTCTTCTCATATTTACTACTTGTGGATCATRTATATTTGCATGTCTATGTGTGCGATTAATTAACCTAACTTGGAAATCAACCAACAAGTCCTCGTCATCATTGCTGAGGATAGGTGATAGTGAAATTTGTGTAAAAATACTCTTGTTTTACTTMACTCATTTGTTAATATTTTTCAGTCTTGTTTGCTATGAGAAATATGCCAATGTATGAAAAAAAGGGCACGATCTAAACTCCAAGTTCCAAAAATATTTCTCTTTGACGCTAAAATTGAGAGGACTCTCAGAAAATAGAGAAAGGAGCTGGTATAGAATCCACTCAAGCAGACATGGTTGAACAACAACTGAATAATAAACCTTCGAGGGTTAATGCTATASCAATGACAGAAGACAGAAACCAAACCATAAGGTATTATGCAATAGCAATGCTAATGATTTGCATCCTCGYATAGTGATATCTGAAATCTAAGCTCAGCAGTCAGTTTGAACTGAAATTTGTCATGTCTCAAATGCTACAAATCATAAGCAAGTTTGATGGGATGACAACCAAAGATCCCCACCTTCACTTAAGATTATCATGGAGGTTAGTGATTCATTCCAACTTCAAAGTATTCATAAGGAAGCTCCACATATGAAACTATTTCGATTTAGCCTAAGAGATAGAGCAAGGGAATGGTTAAACTCTTTGCACCCTAACTCCGTCACCTCATAGACGGATTTGGCAGAAAAATTCCTGATGAAATACTTTCTACCTAATAAAAATGCCAAGTTGAGAAACGAGATTACATCTTTTCAACAACATTGCGAAGAGACATTGTAGGAAGCATGGGAGAGATTCAAGGAGTTAACAAGGAAATGCAATCACTGAATTTAACAGTGGATCTAAATTGAAACATTCTACAATGGACTCAATTCTCAAATAATAATCATGGTGGATGCTTCAACAAATGAAGCACTCATTTTGAAATGTTATAATGAAGCATTTTACATTTTGAAAATGATTGCTAGCAATAACTACCAATGGACCACCACAAGGATAGCCACAACAAAGCGAGTCCACGGAGTTCATGGGTGGATGTTGTCACTGCACTCACTATAGAAATGGCATCTCTAACAAATATGTTGAAACCCATAAAGATGCTTATTGGGATCAAATGTTGCAACAATTTGATATAACATGCATATATTGTGGAGAGGCACATACATATGACAATAGCCTTTCCAATCCGAATCATTGTGCTACATTGCAAACTTTAGAAAAAAATAATAACTCATTTCCAACACATACAATCCAGGATGGAGGCAGCATCCAAATTTTCATGAGGTAATCAAGGAGGAAATGCACCAACCACTCAGCATTAAAAGTCATTGTACCCACTTGGTTTCCTTTAGTAAYAGCAAAACCATCCAAACAAAGCATTCCACCATGACAAACCTAATTCAATGGAGAATCCATTAAAGAAGTATATGGCCAGAAATGATGCAATAGTTCAAAACCAAGCGTTAAGAAACCTAGAGAATCAAATCGGACAAATTACTTAAGCATTAATCTTCAAACTGTAGGTTGCTCTTCCCAATAATACAAAGAATCGGTGAAGGGAAGGAAAAGAGCACTCCTAGTAGCAAAAGCCAATCCATAGAAGGAGTCTACACAACCTCATATAGAGAGTGAAAATGATGAAAACCAGTAGGAAGTGCTGCAACATGCAGGGACTAATATACCACTAGCAGCACCACCATTCCAAAATAAAAGGAAAAAAGACCACCATCACCATTTTCACAAAGATATATTAAGAAACACTAGGATAAATAGTTCAAAAAGTTTCTTGAAATCTTGAATCAGTAGCACATCAACATTCAACTAGTTGAAGCATTAGAGCAGATGCCCAACTATGTAAARTGAATGAAAGACATACTATCAAAAAAGAAAAGATTAGGAGAATTTGAGACTGTAGCATTGACCAAGGAATGCACTTCAATCATTCAAAATAAGCAACCCCCAAAGTTGAAAGATCTAGGGAGCTTCACCATACCTTGTTCTGTGGGGAACTCTTATTTTGGACGGGCATTGTGTGCTTTAGGAGCCAACATCAATTTAATGCCCATGTCCATACTCAAATAGTTAGGCATTAGGGAGGGTAAACCAGCTATGGTGATGCTGCAGCTTGCTAACCAGACACATGCATACCAGAAATGAAAATTGAATACATTGTCAAAGTAGAAAAATCCACATTTCCTATGAACTTCATCATTCTCGAATATATGGTTGATCATTCTCGGAAGATCACTATGCTACAGGATGAATAGTCATTAACTTGCACAAAGGATAACTGACTATGAGGATGGATTACCAACAAGTAACATTCAATGCATTCAATGCACTGAAAATTCCTGATGAAATAGAAGAATGCTCATCTATTAGCATTGTTGATACACTGGCCACCAAACATACTTATTTATGTTGCAGCAATATCTATTAAAAAGAAGAAAATGATGAACTTTTAGAAGAAGACAATACTAAAGATGATAAAGCACCAGCTTAGGTGGGTTCTTAATAATWATTTGAGGGAATAGGAATGCCCTTTGAAACTCTTGACTTATCTAATAGGGTTGTTTGAGCCRTTGAAACCTTCAAAAAAGTATCTCCTATCTTGGAGAAGCCAACCTTKCCATCTCACCTAAAATATGCATACTTGGGTGAAGGAGAAACCTTACCCGTGATCGTATCCACAGCTCTGAATGACGAAAAAGAAGGAAAGCTTCTTTCTATCCTAAAAAATCACAATAAGGCATTTGGATGGACTATAGTAGACATTAAGGGAATCAGTCACACAAATTGCATGTATAAAATCATTCTTGACGAATGCTGCAACATGTCAGTGAAGCACTCAAGAAGGCTTAATCCTATTATGAAGGAGGTGGTTAAGAAGGAAGTTATAAAATGGCTGGATGTAGGCATCGTTTATCCAACTTCAGACAGTCAATGGGTGAGTCCAATCCAATATGTGCCAAAGAAAAGAGGTATCACTGTTGTAGCAAATGACAAAAATGAGATAATACCAACAAGAATAGTGACTGGTTGGAGAATATACATGGATTATTATAAGCTCAACAAGGCCACAAGGAAGGATTATTTCCCCTTGTCCTTCATTGATCAAATGCTGAATAATTTGCAGGAAAAGAATATTATTGTTTCCTTGATAGGTATTTAGGCTATAACAAAATTGCTATAATACCCGAATACCAAGAGAAAACAACATTCAATCCATTGATCCACTTTCTTCAAAACGTTGAAATGATTTAATTCCATGTCTTAACTTGAAGTTCTCAAGCCAACCTTGAGATAAATTGAATTCTGAATTCTCTTCAAGATTTAATATTTTTACAATCTCTTTTGGCTTTTCCAAAATTAGCTCACCTGTTATATTCACACGATCTTGGTATTRAAGAAACCACTCACAGACAGCTTTTCTATGTTTGAAAACTTTAATGGTTTGTCCCACTTAAATGACCACTTATTTTTTACATCAACTAAAATATACTTTGATGATCACTTGAATGTATTTATTGTACCTTAACCGACAGTTAAGTAAAAATTTTCAAAGGCCTATTGCTGCAATTGTTTTGAGTGCATGTTGGATGCTCTCTATTATACTCACGTAAATGCTATGCATCTCATTACTCATGGTTGATTTAAGAACACATAGTTTAATATTGAAATATATCGTGAAATCTACAACTCTTGTACCCTAAGACCAAGCCTTTACAATACATTATTATATAGATGTGTGCAACAAGGAATTAAGAAACAAGATATTACAGACCTAATTCTAATCATAATAAGTTAGCTCATTCTAATTAGGTAATACGACTTTTTCTTTGAAWKGTAAGTACACTCGATAAATTAWTATCTCTCTAAATTAATAAATTTGGACTGGTCCCGACGTTATTAATTTATAGAGGTTTTGTTATATTTACATTATCTTTGTTTTCTTTTTCTTTTACATATTTCTTCGTGTTATAAATTTTTTAAAAACTAAATTATTAATATTTTCATAAAAATAAATTATAAGGAAATTTAAAAGCCATTTCAAATGAATATGTCAAACCTTATTTAGTCCCAATTAAACGGAGAATTGTTCTACTTATTGAGTAAGTGTACTCAATTCACCTATTCTCCTATTTAGGGAATCTTGGAATTTGAATCTGACAGTGATGTTTGGAAACGAAAGCTTAGGTTCTTGAGTCAAAGAATAGTCTGGAATTGTTCATTTACATTTGTATTCATTTGGATGTTAGAATCTTACATTATCTAGATATAATTAATTATTGATGTTGTAAGAAATTGAGAGTCATTTTAAACAATAGATTTCCATCTTATTTATGTAATGGATGTAATGTTTATTTCATCCATAGTTTTTACAAAGCTTSGGTAGGTAAGGAAGCATTGTATTCTTGAGAAAATCTTTTATAGAATACGACTGTACCACATCTCGAATATGAGTCTTGAACTCAATATTGGAGCATGACAAATRGAGTTTGTAATAATAATAACTTTTATGAACCGAACTTGTAATCATGCATTCACGTGGACTAATTATTTCAAGACATCTTGCTCAATTTTCATATCTTTTTCTTCAATTTTTAAAACTATTGTAATCTTCAATTATTTGTTGGAAGTACTCATTCGTGTTTATATTTGCAACAATATCTGGTGGATGGTAGCTTTTGGATATTTTTAAACAAAAATCATCATTATTGAGAACAACAACATAGAAGAGTGTTGCTATTTGAGAAAAACACATTCTTTGAATTTGTCATGTAATAGCATGTTTAATGTGTTATTTTTAAAAAATTACCTTTTTATCCACCTCAACTATTTATGGTTCTCTATAAATATCCTTCAACCTTTTTTTTTTTTTTACTTATTTATAATACTCACCTAATTACTAGCCACTTCTTTTTACTTATTTATATTCCAAGTCTAATTACAAATCTCTACAAATATTTTTGAACTTTTTATGCACCTTAATGGATGAAAAAATTAACCTTGGAAGTTGTTTGTGCTTTTCAAATAAAAGGAATGCRTAAGGCACGTGAGGGGATCCACCRTATTCCAGTACRAAGAGTAATGGCARGGCAAAAATAAAAAATACACTCYTCTCGATATCTTTTTTCATCACCATATACYATCTTCCTAAGATTGAGATGAGTATATTCTTTATTTCTACCCCCACCATCACTCTTCGCAGTAGCATTTGATGGATCCACTACGTGCCTTACGCCTGCCTTTTATTTTAATGGTACAATCGTCTTTCAAGTCAATTTTATCATCTCAAAACCATTTAAAATATGTTTTGATAAAAAGTGATAAAATAGGACAAATTTGGGAGGGGGCAATTGCTTTGAAATGATAAAATTAACCTTAAAAAATATTTACGCCTTTTTAGTATAAGATATGTGTACAATCCTTGGGATTCCACCTTGAAGAGTGATGACAATACAAAAATAAAGACTCATAATTAACTGATGGATATAAATAAGTAAAAAAACTTCAAGGATATTTACAAGAGTCACAAACAGTTAAGGTGTATAAAAAATTAATTTCACTCACACTTTTCTTAATAATCATTCTATTGATATAACACTCAGTAAATTTCATAAAGAAAATAAAACATTACGTATTATATGAAACTATTGAAGATCACGCATCAAGTGATCAATTTTCWGGGATAAATCTAGCAAAAGTAATAATTAGGGGTACTTGGTGCTAATTGTTGTAAAGAAAGTGCAGGTAGTGAAGATGTTACAAGAGAAGTGTTATTTGTAAAAGTTGATTAATATTTGATGATATATTAATAAAAGTGAGATTATCTCATAAGCAGCAGTCATTTGTAAAAGGTTTGATAATACCACTGATTGAGATTGTTTTAACATGTAAAATGACACAAAATGAAATCATATAATATAATTCATAAATAAATATAAAATCATTTTTATTTAATTTAATTGATGAAATATGATGACTTAATATTTTGTGAGGTTCAAATATTTTTAAATTAATATTTTGTAATTTTACCATTGTCTAAAGAAGTTTAAATATTAGACTTTTTGCAATTTTGATTAGGATACAAGTCATTTTTGTCTAATTAAAAATTAAATAGCTCATAAAAATTTTATTTTTTAACTTTTTTCTTTTAAAGCACTTAAAAGACTATTCCTACCACCACAGCTTAGCTTTGCCAGAAAGGTTCGCTTGTTGGATTGGGAAAAGCATCCCAAACGCTAATTACCCCCTCAAAAAAGCCATCAATTTTCTTATCAGTGATCACCTACTCTGTGTAAAAAGCTGCTCTTATTGAAATTTCCGCTGTACTAGTATCACTAGCAGAGGTAGCGACATTTTGCCGATCATCAATGGCGACCACAATAATTCCAGCCAAGGCCAAAAATGTTCCATCAATTCTCCGCCACCTCCACCTACTTAGAYTTTCTGTCCATGCATCCTCTCCCTCTCAGCTTCTTTCCTTCTCCAGTTCTTCTTCTGGTATATTATCTATATATAGATAGGGATTCTATTACGAGTGAAAATTTTGGTGTTCTCTTTCCAATTCATACGGTTATTCCAACATTTGTTTGATTATGCTGTATATATTTCTACTTGTATTTAAGCGTACCTGAATAATTATATTGGAACAAATAGGTGATTCAACTGCAGCTAAGGGAGACGCTGCAGTTGATTCTTGTGGAAATGCTGAAGCTCAGGTGGCTGTGGTGACAGGAGCTTCTAAAGGCATAGGGAGAGCCTACAGTTTGTAAGGTCAGCCTATAGTTTCACCCTTTTCTTTTTCTATGAATTCAAACTATTGCTACTAGTTTATAAATAAATTCTATTTACTGTTGCATAAATGATAGAGCTCTGTTGATGTTTGTGTGCGCACAAGCAAATCTCTGCGGCCTGTCACCAGTCTAGGCACATTCAGGAGAAAGTATCAGATTTGGCTCTCCTTGGAAGTTGGGATATCGAAGGGCAAAAAAAACAGGTGGAACATAAAAAAGACTGATTAGTTATTAGTTCTTTAGGATATTTTGTAGAATTGAAATACACAGCTTTATATTGCTTCCCATTTGGATATACTTTTTATTTTAAATTAGTTGTCTTTTAGGAAATCTAAGAACATATTAAATGTTCATTTTTCCTATTTTACCACTCATTGATTATTCTCTTTCATAACTTGCTCAACTTTTAGGAAATCAATAACATATTACCCAAGTTACAATTGTCATTTTATTTAAAATTTTATAAGAATCAGCAATTTTTTAATAATTGTAAGCCTATCCAAATGGACAGTTATTTTGAAACTAGAGGGAGTAAATGGGTTCCATTTGCTTGTGGGTAGAGAATAAGTTGGATTCAATATTGCATTTAGTTTATTGCGAGAAGGAGTGGGGATAATATTTGGTTTATGACTGACTAATGAGAGTGAAAGAGCACCTACTGTTATTATTTATTCTCTTGTGGACTTTGAAGTATTCTCAAGGAGAGCTGCAAGATGCTGGTTTTTATCTCGTCTTCAATTTGGGTATTTTAAATACATGGTTTGCATAAGGGATACAACCTTGCATGGAAATTAGTTTGTTATCTATATAGTGAATGATTTCAAGTGATGAGCAAAGTCATTAACTTGGTATCATTGTTCGACAATTCATGGACTGATTCTTTTTCGTTWGTTTGGAACTAAGGAGATACATGAACCAGGGAAATGGCCTTTATGGCAAAATTCTTGTGCTTTTTAGTTTATAAGAATCTTCACCTGTTATTGTCAATTACCTACATGAAAGTTCTCTCATTAGGCAGCAGTTGTTTTGGACAATTGATGGTTGAGGAAATCCTAGTTCAGTTTTTAGAATTGTCTTTATTTAAGCTGTAAATATTTCATTAAATATGCAGTGATAATGACAAAATTATTAGGCCATAGTCCAGTAAATCAACATAGGAATGATGCTTTGACATAAATCTACTTTGTACCTAATCAGTTGTGGCAGTCATAAGGTGGTGATGGTAAAAAGGCTGGCTTCATAAGCATTATTGAAAATAAAAAACACATCACATTATTATTTCGCAAAATGCTCCCCTTTGGGTTAGTGTCAGTGATGTGCCACTTTTTGCATGTGACATACATATAACAGTAAGACCATTGTGAGACTAGTAAACAATTGCTTCTCCGTGCATCATAAATTCAACATGTTCCTGGCCCTCCAGAAAAATATGAATCCAGATTCTCCCTCRATCTTATTTTAGATTTACTTTATCAATATGCTATTCAATCCCCRAAGCTACTTGATGCACTTCATTGATATGTAGAAAGAAGATTGAAGGTAACTTTTGCCGAGATTTGAAGATTGAATCATTAATCGACTGCCATGAAGTGAAATAATGACTGAAACTAAGATTAGACCATTTCTGTTTCTTATTTTACTTTTCTTTGAGATTATAGAAAACAACTGGTTTTGTAACAGCTCAATGATCATGTGTATTTATTGTAAGTCCTCAAATCCCCTTTCCCTAATCATGTGTAACTCATGGATRATATTTTACTAAGCAAGGTTTTCTTTAACTTTCACAAGACCCTTAGATGAACATTTATTAACAAAATTTTACTTCAAGTCCTTCAAAGGATATTGGCCAACCCAATTTCCTAGACAAATTTGTTTGTGGAAATTCATACGTTCTTAAGGTTGAAGCTGCAGAGCTGCACAGCATGAAGTGCACAAAATTGACTTATGGAGATTCAAATAGGAAAAGCATTCCTCATGATGAAGAACAGCAACGGTTGCATGAGAAATTAATGTCAGTATAGCTTGAGAATCTATTTTCATGAAAATAAAGAGCTTAGAGCTTAATTTTTGTGATCTCCTGTATTTGTGATTTGGATATAATTTTATTATCATTATAAAATATTTGTGTCATTTTCAAATTGGGAACACTAGAAGCTCCAACCTCCTCTACCTTAGGATCTTGGATAATGTCCCAATCTTGGGCATGTAGCAGTAAGATTTCTCCATCACAACTGGAGTGCCATAGGTTTGATATGCAGAAATACCCTCTCTTTCAGCAGTGAGACTGTTTAGACCTAGCACATCCAACATCATGCATCTGGCTGGAGCCCCTTAAACTTGTTCCACCCTTTTATCCTTTAAAATGATTCTGCCTTAATTTTCTGCTGTATCTTTCCCTATGACCATCAACACCAGCATYGGATATGTCGCAGATTGACATATAGCTCAATATTCTTTAACTTTCTAAACATGAAGTAGTCACTTGGCAAATTTATCTGCTGTTATCATATTGATAGAAAATCTATTAATCATMTCTAGGTACAAAAGAGCACAWGGATTACTCTTAAATAGAGATTTCTCTTGGACAAATTCKTTTGTTTGAAACACATTAAATATTACCTTTGAAAATTCGCAARACCAAACACATGTTGAATCGACATACTTTCTGAGAATTATATTTATGTTTGACCATTTRTTGAGTCTTGCCTTGAGGATCAAGTTTTAATTCATGAATGGTTCACAATTTTGGATCCGCTTTTATATTCCATGTTTGAAGACTTAATTTAACTTCTAAGACTTGGAAACAAAATTTCTATTGGTCCTACAAACTTTATGCTAGTTCTTATCCACCTTTTTCTAGTCTACACAATTTCTCKACCTTCATGTATTCTGGATAATTGAACAATTCAATTGATTCACAACCATTCCTTCAGTTTGTGGTGATTCTCCATTAGTTTAGTCAATTATTGTGTCAGCTTTATTTCTTTTGAAAATCCATATATTAGTAAAGATTGAAATTTTGCCATTTTAAATTTCTTGAAACTAAAACTCTGCACAGTATTCCTTGTGTTTCACCCTATTTTGTTCGTATCTACCAAAGTTTTCTAATTGTGGGTTGTCTAAAAGATCTTTTCAAATGAGTGGAAATCTATTCAGATGTTTTGTCCTCCTCGTACTTGTTTTCAACATGTCCCAACGAACTCAGACTTTTAAGGTACCTTGTATTACCAAGAAATATAAATTTCCAGTGTTTCTTAGCTTCTTGAGCACTGCTGCCTTAGCTTAGTTCTGAGAAACTCTCGCAGTCCATCTTGTTTTCTGAACTTTCAAGCATGCTCTTTTCTCTTTATATAGTGAACTACGTTAGATCATCAAAGGAGGCTGAAAATGTTTCCATGGAAGCGAGTTTATTGCTTCGATATATTATAGCCTTATGATGTTTTTCCCGGGTGCTACCCCTTCCCCTTCAATGCAATGATTACAATATATAAGTCAATAAACGACAATACAAATTTGACAACCTCCATTCAGTGAATAAAAACAAAAATAGCTAAGGACAAAAATATTTGAATCAGCTTGAAATTAGATTTCTACGTGACAAGAGTCTGTTCTATTCAGTTTTAGAGTATCCATCATATAGGTAAGACACAAACTGAAAATGGAAATAATTGCTGGCTGATTTTCAGCCCTTAGCGGGTAAATCGACAAGCATCAATTTGCTAGCTAGAAAACGATGGCGCTTGCATGACATGGATTTGGTGAAGATCTGCGATCTGTAGAGTAGTGGAGATATGTGGCGGTGGGATGAATTGATGATCGTAGGCTTCTCTGATTGAGTGGCTGTCAACTTCTATGTGCATCGTGCATTCTTGGTAGATCAGTTTTGTTGCAATTAAGATTTCGCGGGTGTTATCAGTAAGTGGTGTGAGTTGATCAAGGAAAACTCCGAGCACCCTGAGGAGACCACACAAGTAAATGATTTCGGCGCATGTGGCAGACATGGCGCGGTACTCGACCTCGAAGTATGATTTTGAGACGTGTTCCTGCTTCTTGCATTTCCAAGAGATAAGCGCATCGCCAAGAAACATACACCATCCAATTGGAGATTTTCTGCTGTCTGGTCAAACCAGCCCAATCAGCATCCCTGTATGCATGCAGCCAATGGAAAGAACCAGTATGGAAGAATAAACCACAACTAGGTGTGCCAAGACTATAGCGAGTACTTGTGTCTGATTGCGGATAAATGGGGGTAACTTGGTGCTTGCATGAACTTACTGACGGTATGAACATAAGTGATGTCAAGTTGGGTGATTGGGTAATGGTTTGATAGATAAGACTTCCAACCATTTTCTGGTAGAGAATAGGGTTCCCCTTTGTCACGGCAATATTCCACATTGAGTTCCATGGGGGTGTGAACAGATGTAGTGTCATTGAGGCGAGCCAACTGGATCAAATCCAAACTATACTCGTGTTGATTCAAGAAGATACCATTAGGCCAATGATGTACCTCTAAGCCCAAAAAATAAGCAAGCTGGTGCAAATCTTTCATGTGGAATGTAGAATGCAGCAAAGTTATTCAGCGATAACAATATCGTCCACATAAACAAGAACTATGCCCTTAGATATCCTTTGTAGAAAAAGGGAGGAGTCATGGTGACTTTGAGTGAATGAAAAACCGGGAAGAGTGGATCGAAATTTCTCAAATCATACTTTTGGTGCATGTTTCAAATCGTACAGAAAGCATTTCAATTTGCAAACAGAATAAAGGGAGGAAGAATACATACTCGAGGGAAGTTTCAAGTAAACATCTTCCTTGACATCACGGTGGAGGAATGCATCCTTCATGTCCAGTTGATGTACAAGCCATGATTGGAATGTAGCAGTGTATAGTTCGGACTGGTCATCTTGGCGATTGGTGCGAATGTCCCATCATAATCAAGACCAGATTTTCACTTGTTGCCATGAATCACTAATCGAGCCTTGTAACGATCCATGGACTCGTGAGATGTAAGTTTGATGGCAAATACGAACTTGCTGTGAAGGGTTTCATGGATGAGAGACACGGAACGACATCCCAAGTTTGTTTTTCTTCAAGTTGGAGAAGTTCTGTTTTAATAGCTTCTTGTCAACAATTGTGCTCCCTTGCCTATTTATAAGATGAAGAAATAGGAATAGAAGACAAAATGCTTGTGAAGGATGAATGAGGATAGAAACCAAACCTATATAGGTATCAATGTTTCCTAGAGCTGCGCTTTAGAATAGGAGGTAGAGTTGCTGGAACAAGATCAGCTAGTAAGGAATGAGCTTAAGGGGGTGCCGGAGATACGGAAGTCTGGTTAGCTATAGCAAAAGAGCATCTTTAATACACAAGAAGAGGTTGAGAAGGAACCCTAATTGCAGAAGAGTTAGAAGATATAGGCAAAACAAGAAAGGAAGAAGAATCGAGATCTTGATTAGGAATTATTTTTGAAAAATATCAAATTTCTAGAAATTCGAACACAATGCAAATTTAGATCATAGCAAAGAAAACCTTCTTGTGTACCGAATATCCAAAGAAAGCACATTCGATAAATTGAGCCGTGAGCTATGTGCATTCGTGTACAGGGTAATGGATATAGAAAACACTACCAAATGTGTGAAGGGTGGAATAATTGGGAGGGAAACCAATTAAGGGAAGCAAAGAAGATTTGTGGTTCAATGAGGGAGAGGGTAATCTGTTGATGGATGAACAATCATCAACAAAGCTTCACACCATAACCAAAAAGGCGTAGCTGACCCTAAAAGAGGGTGCTAACAACATCAAGAAGTTGACAGTTCTTCCTTTGAGCACCCCATTTTGTTGAGGTGTTGAAGGACAAGATCGTTCTGAAATTATGCCATTATTTTGCAAAAAATCCTAAAACAAAGGAGATATGCACTCAACCCAATTGTCAGAACAAAGAAGTTTAATATTGGCTGGGAATTGGGTCTGAATATATGCATGAAAAAATTTAAACCAAAAATTACTTCATCTTTAGAATGGAGGAAATAAATATATATGAAACGACTATAGTCATCAATAAAGGTGACAATATTTAAAGCTAGCATGAGAAATTACGGGCACCGTACCCCACATATCACTATGTATGAGATCAAATCGTTAGAYTACAGTTGCTGTCTAAATAGGAGAAGGTAAGAGTTTTACTTTTTTGAAGCCTGCAAGAATCGTAATCAAACTGAACAATTTTAAGAGAAGAGAGATGGTGATTCTTTATTCCCTAGAAAACCATAATTCAATAGATGTGCTACAATATGGTTTGGATAATCGAGATGTGTATGCCATGTTTGGTACTCAACCGCAGCAGAATTTCAAGTCAGAAAACGCAACAAAATGAATGAGATAAATGAAATTAAAGAGGAAAGAGATGTCCCACTTTAGGTCCCCTCACGATCATCCTCTTGAATTGTTGATCCTGATCCTACATAACACAACCAGATTAAGAAAATTCCACTTCACAATTTTTTTTCAACCAACTAATCAATGGAAACAAGATAGTTGTGAGACTATGGGAGCAAAGACATTAGTTAGGGCTGAAGAAATATCGGCAGTGGCCGTGATAGGTAAAGGATTGCCATCAATGGTATGACTATTGAGAGTTTCAAAATACTTTTTTACATCGGTAAGCAAATCAGCATTGTTTGTCATATGGTTGGAAGCCCCGTAATCAAAGTATCAAGGAGATGATGATCAAAGCGTTGAAATTCTCCAGCATTAATCCAAGTATTGTCATCCATTGGTGGGCATTTCCATTTGACAAGAAATTTTTGCTATCCGCCTCTACCCACAGTTGACACTATCTGCTCATCCAACACTTTTTCAATTGCATCCTTTGCTTTGGCCATTGGTGGCAATGTTGTTGTGGTTGTGCCATCCTTAGTATCCAATCTTATATCCTATTGGGTGATCAAATGTACAACATTGAATTTGAAGACATTACTTATGCCTATATCTGGAGGCAACTCACAAACATAAGCATTAAGAGCTAATCCTTTTTTCGTTATAGGTYGTAAATAGCATGCAGGTAATAGGAAATCATATAGTTTGATTTTAGTGATTGATTAAGAACTTTCCTATTATGGCATTCCTACTTTGTGTGTGTGTATATATATATATGTGTGTGTGTGTGTGTGTGTGTGTGTGTGTTAAAATGATGAATAAAAACAAGAAAAAAAAATTTCACCTCTGTTTACATGGTATTAGAGCCATACCCTTCTATATCTCTTCTTATATGCCCCTTAGGTCACATATTGGGTTTAGAAAATATCTGAAAATGTAGATCACCATTTAGAGTGACATTTGAATATCACCACCAGCATGTATTTGTACTTTGTTGGGTGAAAATTCATTCGAGGGTAGGACATCCTTTGTTGGGTCAAAATCCGTTCGTCTGTAGGTTGGCTACCATTTGGATCTCACCGCCAGCATGTATTTGTGCTTTGTGGGGTGAAAATTCATTTGGGTGCAGGACATCCTTTGGAAGATTTGAATTTGTTGATATTCTCGGTTTTGAACCTCCTTGTTTTTGTGCTTTCCTTCTGTTTCGAACCCACAACCTCTGCCTTTATGATGGTTGGCCTGAATTGCTTGGGTATACGACTAGATATTCAGTCTCAGAAAATACAACAAGGTTTAATCTGTACGAGATATATGAAGACTGGAGAACAATTAGGCAATATTTTAACAAAATTAGGCCAATATTTTAACCAAAAGCTTTAAATGGGCTTTGATGGCAGGACAAAACCGCAATTGGGAGCCCACACTAAGGGTAAGTTGAAAGTTTAGAAGGGAAGTATGTGATTTTTAAAATGGAAGGAAGGCAAGAAAATACGGCAAGAAATTCAATAGAAAAATTTCGGCTAAGAAAATAGAAAAGGGGGTCTTAGCATGGCACACTAAGGATATATTTTAGGCGTCACACCTAAGATTTTTGAAGTGCTGACGGCGATAAGGTTCATGTCTGACTCGCCTTCCTCTCGATTTACCGATCTTCTTGCGCCTCTCCTGATGCCTCCTGGGTCTTCCTAATTCAAATCGATGATTCCTATTTCCCAAATTGTAGTTCGGCAGCAGTTTTTTGATTTGCTCTCATTAAGCCTGTAGTCACCGGCAGTTTATTAAGTTCGAATGCTGGACAGCTTTTTGCAAACTCGCTGCTAGTAATATTAGATTTGACATCATTGACGAGTTAGTCATTCTCTAGCTCTTGATTTCAGGAGTTCATAAACTTTCTTGGAGCTTAAGTCCTTGACATCCTACAATGTTATCCTCCTCTTACTATCTTCTTGTGCTCTCTGATGGCTCTAAGGGGTCTTCCTAATTCAATTCAAATGATTTCTGTTCTCATTGTGTTCACACAATTTTTTATATTTGCTTTCCCGTTAAGGCTGTGGTCATAACTACGGGCGGTTTAATCAGTTCCGAATCTAGGCACTTTGCAACTCTAGTATATTCGATTTGACATTCATTGAGACAAGCCAAGTTCATTCTGTAGCTTCTTGATTCAGCAGTTTCCTTAACTTCTTGAGCTTCTAGTCCTTTGACATCCTACCAATGTAAAGAGGATAACATAATCAAAATTTATTACTTCCACTATATTCCCCATATTGTACTCACCTACAACTTATCATCCTATTAGAGAGTTTTATATCACAACCTGCAACAAAAATTAAAAGAAAAAAATGGCTAGAGTGTTTCCAAATGTTGAGGACAGCACAAAGCTATTCAATTTCACACATGACTAAAATTAATTTGCCCTTTTTTTATTCAATCATCAGAAATCTGAATCGTTTTATCTTACTTCATATATAGAGAACCAAGACTGGAATATGAACTAAAGCATTCTGATGGAAAAGAATTATATGGTTAGAATAAAGTCTTTACCTGTTGTTAAAGAGGCTAAAACTCTTGACTTCATGGTCAAGTGAGCACATGAGGAGAATTTTGGTTGTGAAGGTCACTTCTTGGCATTAAAGTGAAAGGATAAGGGAAGCAAAGGGAGGTGAGAGAGGGAGCTCTGGAAGGAAATCTTCTATTCATTTCTGTCATGATCTCTCCGTATGCTTGTACAAGGAAAATAAAAATGGAATTAGGGAAAATTGGATACAAAGAAGAAGAAAAGCTTAGTCTTGATTACCTATCTTCAACTAGAAGGAAGCTGACTTCAAGTGAGCAAAAGAAAAAATAGAAGCTTCGTACGACTGTATATGGCTCAGCTAGACTAAGGGCTGTTTCAAGACTTCAAAAACTGTCATTGAAGTTAAAGCAATTACAACTATTTTCTGACAATTAAGGTGGTGATATGCGCACCACGATAAGAGAAAGTGAAAAACATAGCTCACGCCTTAAGTTTTGATTGTGTTCCCAAACAGAGGAAAAATTCACGTTAACTGAAGGCTTTTAATTGTAAGAAATGAGAATACATAAAATTGACAAAAAACTCCCTATTTACAGGACTAACTCCTAAACCTACTAGGGAAAGAAAATCTTACTAGAACTCTAGAATAATTAGGAAACTACTTATTGACTCAAACCCAAAACAATTATGAACTACTTAAACTATGTTTACCCTAAATCCCATATCAGCTATCCATCATCTAAAGTTAGCCAGATTATGGTTTGGCTTTTAGAAGCTTTTTTATTCCTCATCTTATAAACCTTAAGGGGTGGTTGGTGCTACCTATCTCTGTCATTTCCCCTCGGCTTGAAAGAACTCATCCCTGGGCRAGTTAAAAATATGGTACTTTCCATAAAGATCATGATAAATGCGTTGGAATTCTTGGGCAATAATCCAAGTATTGTCATTCATTGGCCAACTTTTTCCACTGGACAAGAAATGTTTGGTATCTAGCTCCATCTCTAGTTAACAGTATCTGCTCATCAACTTCAACTTCTTGTTCCCCACTTCTGGTCATCATGATGTATCARTATAGAAGGAAAAGATGGAATCTTTGGGGAATAATGAGAGAAAAAACTGATTTTCTGCTATGGAAGGACAATAAAACTTGCTCTGACCAAATTGATGCGACTCAATGAAGGTTATGCTAGGGGACCCTCTTAGCCCTCTTGGCATTTCMTGATAAAGCCCTGCCTCATGTTCATTGAATCAAGATCCTTCTGTTTAGCATATCTTATCTCGCCAAGATTTATCTAGTTAGGAAGCCATGGTGATTTCTGATACAAACCCATTGGTAGCCCATGCTAGGGTAACTTGAAAGTTTACAAGGAAGTATGCAATTTAAATGGAAGGAAACAAGAAAATAGAAGAAATTTGTAAAGAAATTCATCGAAAAATAGAAAAGGGTGTTTCTTAGCGTCACACTAAGAAGTTGATCTATGCGTCACACCAAGGACAATAAGGCATCGCACCTTAAGTTTTGATTGTCTCACACAACCAGAAAAATTCCAAATTAAACAGAAGTCTTGTTAATTGGAAGAAATAGCATATATAATATGAAAAAGAACTCCCTATCTATAGAACTAACTACTAAACCTACTAAGAAAAGGAAATCTTACTAGAACTCTAGAACAATTARGAAAGTACTTATTAACTCAAAACTTAAAACAACTACGAGACCACATAAACCATGATTACCCTAAATCCCATATCAGCTCTTTATCATCTGAAGTAAGCTAGAATAGGGTTTGGCCTTTAGAAGTTTCTTTGTTYCTCTTTTTGTAAACCTTAAGGGGTGGTTGGTGCCATTTCTCTGTCAGGCCGGGGTTGATTATCTTTCTAACAAGTTGGGCCGGATTAAAATCTATTCTACAAAGTGAGCCATTTTGAAAATCCTATCTACCACGGAAAAGATTAATTCATGTCCTAGGGATATTTTTGGCAATCCTAGGACAAAATCCATACTCAAATCCTCCCAATGTGCATGGGGAACTGGTAAAGGCATTGAAAAGGCCAGTATTTTACTYTTGCCTTTTAGCTAATTGACAAACATGACATCAAGAGATTGTTTTGGCGATATCTCTCTTGATGCTAAGCTAATAATCTTCCACCAAAGCAATGGTCCTATTACTTCTAAAATGTCCCATAGCACCTCCACTATGTAATTCCCATATCATTTGCTGCCTTGAGAAGTATTAGGCAAACAAAGTGGAGTCCCCTTGAAGGGTTATCCTTCAAATTGTGAAAATTGGGATTTTCAGCTTTCTGTCCAGCCTTTAATTCAGCATAAATAACCTGAAAATCTTTGCAGTCTCCATAAYCTCACTTTAAATAATGCAAAACTTGGAACATGAACAGCCATTGGAGTAAGCAAATGTTCTACCTAACTCTATGCATCAGCAACCTTATTTTCTTGGCCAGCTTTGTGCTACAGAACAAAGGTAYATTGCTGTAAAACTGAAACCCATTTTCCGTGCCGAAAACTAAGCTTCCTTTGGTAGTTAAATGTACCTCAAAGMTTCATCGTCAGAATAAAACATTAACTCCCGCAACTACTACTTAAAATTCCKTGYCATAAATAGAATATCTTTGCTTAGCTTCATTAAGTTTCTYACTAAAGTAGGCAATCGGATCCCATCTTGGCTCAGTATGCCTCCATTTCTCACATTTGAAGCATCACAAGCCACCTRAATAGCTTAGAAAAATCSGGTAAATGCAGAACTGGAGCTTCAATCATTCTTTTTTTGATTTTTTCGAAAGTTGTAGTTGCTGCACTACTCCAAATAAACTATCCATTCCTTATTCCATTAGTTATTGGAGCTACTATAGTGCTAAAATCTTTAATAAATCTCCTTTAGAAAGTAATCATTCCATGAAAACTTCAAACTTCTTGCAAATTTGTGGCCAATGGTTAGTCTAGCATAGCCTGTACTTGGATCAACCTCCATCCCTCTAGCAGACAGAACAAAACCAAGAATACCACACTAGAACACATAAAATTGCATTTCTTCAAGTTAATGTACAGCTTCTCTTGGCATAGTACTCTAAAAACTTGTTGTAATGATTTATATATTCCTCCCTAGACTTACTATACATGAGAATATCATCAAAATATGCCACAAGAAATTGCCCAATAAATGGTTGAAGTACTTGTGTCATAAATCTTATGAATATACTTGGGGCATTGGTAAGTCCAAATGGCATGACTAGCCGCTCATACAATCCATCCTTTATTTTGAAGGTTGTCTTCCATTCATCTCCTAGTCAAATCCWAAGTTGATAGTAACCCTTAGGTAAATCTTTTTGTAGATAGTTGAGCCCACCATCATGCCTATCATATCACAAAGCTGCAGTATATGAAACTACTATCTTACTGATTGCTCAACAGCCAAAACATGTCTCCAAGTTCCATCCATTTTAGGAGTAAGTAGAGTTGGWACRGCACAAGGRCTTAAGCTTTCACAAATCAGCCCCTTATCCAGCAATTCTTCAACTTGTCTTGACTTCTGCATATTTTGTAGGACTCATACGATAAGCTGGTAAATTAGAAGTTGTGAACCAGGTACAAAATCAATAACATGTCGAATATTATGCATTGCTGTTAGTCCCTTCAGCAGATATTCAGGTGCAATATCTCAAAAATTAGAGCAATTTGGTTAACTCATGAGGATTTTCCTCTAAATTTGTGTCTACAAAGCTTTTCTTCTCTTTAGCCACAACCATAAATATGATTCCAGCTTCCTTAACTTTTTTCAAATGGTTCATTGTCAAGAATTTGTAATGCATTTCTCTTGACCACTGCCTTGGGTTTTGCCTGTTCTTCCTTAGATTTGGCCCCTACAATTAAACAGCGTCTATTCATCTCTTTTGTGCTAAAAGGTTTAAGAATAATCCTCTTCTCATTAAAAAGAAACGAATAAATGTTGGTCTTTTCATCATTCATTACCTCTTGATCATATAACCTAGGACGCCTAATAAAATGTGTAATCGTCATTGGAACAACATCGCACCAGATAGAATTTGTATAGATCCATAAGTGAGAGTCACCAAACAATGCTTGGTTACTGCAATGGAAGTGTTGTTAATCCATACCACTTTGTAGGRTTTTGGATGGGGTTACATAGGTAGTTTAAGCTTGTCCACAGTAGCTTCAAAAACAACATTCATGCAGCTTCTTCCATCAATAACCAACTTTCAAGGCACCTTCCCACAACCAACTATAGTGGAAAGTAGAAGTTCAACTCCAATCCTCCTTTTGTTGCGTACGCATACTAAGAATACTCCTAACAACTAAAAGGTATGATGTATCCTCCTCTCCTTCTATAAGTCACCAGCTTCAATGTTTTTGCCTTCACCAAGGAATTCATATTTATTTGTTTCATCAACTTGAACTTCTTGTTTCTCGCTCCTATTTGTCGTGATATATCACTGAAAAGGAAAACATTATTTGGGGGTAATGAAAGAAAAAACTGATTGTTTCTACAATAAAACTATCTCTTATAACAAAAATGATGTAGGACAAACCCGTTAGGGAGCCCACACTAAGATAAGTTGAAAGTGTGGAAGGAAGTACGTTATGAGAACTGTCAGGAAAGCAAACAAACTGCAGAAATTCATAGGGAAAATTCACTGAAAAATTGAAAGAGCTAATTCTTGGTGTCACACTAAAAAGTTAACCTAGGCATCACGCCTAGAACCATAAGGCTTCGCACCTTAGGCTTTAATTGCATTACACAACCAGAAAGTTMAGGATAAACTGAATTTTTGTTAATAGCAAGGGAAAACATACATGATGTAATAGAGAACTCTCTATTTTTATGACTAACTCCTAAATCCATTAGGAAAAGAAAATCTTAATGAAAACCTAAAATAATTAGGAAAACTACTTAAACTAATCCAAAACAACTTGAAAACTACTTAAAGTAGGATTGGTTTAAATTCAATATAAGTTGTTCATTATCGAAAGTATGCCAGATTAGGATTTGGCCTTTAAAAGCTTCATTATTCCTCTTATAGACTTCAAGTGGTTGTTGGCAATTGTCTCTATCACTTTCTTACCACAGATGGAGCCAGAAATTTAAGTGAAGGAAACCAAACCATAAAATATATTTTTAAACCGAAATGTTTTTATTTAGGAAACAGCAATTTTACAAATCATAACCTTTAAAATGACAAGACCAAAATGAGGAAGATGTTTGATGGAACCCAAGAAAAGACTCAAAAATATTGCGCAAAAAAAAAAACCAGCCCAATTGTTCTAGATTCATCTATGATGTATTTTGATAAGAAAATGTTGTTGTATGATAACTTGAACGGTTTGGGACTAAATAAATTGTAGTTAGGGCTGTAGTATTTGCAAGTAAAACATACAGTTCTATAATAACTTCAATATTTTTAAAGTACATCATTAATGAACTAGTTATTCATTTATCCTTTCAAAGAAACTTTATCGTGATGATTTTCAAGAAAATTTACATCCGGAAATGTGGTGGAGTCATTAAACCAATAACATATTTCCTAATCAGGGTCACATTTGAAAATTTCCTTGTTCCTGATCCTTACACTTAATAAAGCTTCTTTTGTTATGTGACTGAGTAATGAATCTCATAATTTATTATTTTCTTTTGTGTACCTAAATATTTATAGTTCATGCTATAGATTGGGAAATATGGAGGTCAAGCTTTTACTTTTGGGGCTGACATTTTAAAGGAGGATGATGTAGACTTAATGATGAAAACAGTGAGCAAGCTCTTATTCTACTGAAAAATCCTTATGGTGAATTACACTCATCTTGCTTAAGTTGGCCCATCTAATTCTCATATATCTAGGGGATTGATTGATGGGGAACAGTTGATATCTTGATAAATAATGCMGGTCCGCATSGATAATGTTGTGCATGAAACACTGACTTTTCSTCTTTCAATTATATGGTCACAGCATTAATAAAAAGAATTAACAGTTATTTCCCCAAATCAAATTATAGAATAAACGAGAGAGAGAACTCTAAACACATATAAGACTCAGGAAAGAAAAGATGCATTGCACATTCTTCTAGACTCACTGTTCTCATGATTGCTTCCAGTCCCTCTCAAATGAAATTTCTCTGAGCAATTCTTTATRAGGACATTGACAGTGTTTGAAAAAAAGAAAAAAAATGAATTAATGACAAATATGGAGGTTTCTGTAATACTGCTATGGATTTGATGCATGTCGAGATATACTTGTGTTCCTTATTTATTAAAAACGAAACTAAATCCCATCACAAATTRTTTCACATACTTTTTCTGTAATGTTTATTGGAATTTTCTAGGAATTACCCGTGATGGCCTCTTAATGAGAATGAAGAAAGCACGATGGCAGGAAGTTACTGACCTCAACCTTACAGGAGTATTTCTCTGCACACAGGTGTTTATAATCTCCTTCTTTACCCATTTGGAGATTCTTTCTCCTTTAAACCTTTTCAGTGGAACTAAATATCTTAACTGAGATTCTTCTCTTGGTTCAGGCTGCAGCCAAAATAATGATGAAGAAGAGAATGGTAATTTTTCATTTCAAAACATGATGAGAATCCGGCACTAGTTTTCGCCAAGTATGTCCATGATTAATTCAGGATACAAACAGTAATATCTTGTCGCGGAGGTTCATGTTAGTCTAAATTCAACTAATTCACGCCTCTTTCGCCATTTTGTACTTCTYAACTACCAGTTCACATAGAGGGGGTTGCTTCAGCCTTTCCAACATCCATTTTGACAACCAACTTCGGRCAAGTAGCTCATTATAGTCAGTTTACTGAGGCATGTTCACCATTATGTTCCGATAGCGTGCATCTTTCCTTCTCACAAGAATGAACTTCAAACCTATTTTCTTCCTTAACTGTGCAGCTTTTCACTAATCTATGCCACCTATCCGAGATGAGGAGTTTCCCTTTGCTGCAAAACTTGCACTTGCACAGGTTTGCAAAGCTGTTGTTCCCTTCACAAACGCTCCTTCCCCCTGTCTCGCGGAGAAGATATCAGCATTCCATTTTTTCAGGCAGTTAGTCTAGTTTGATATTTGAGCTAGTTCCCGGTGAATCAGATTTTTAATTCTTCACTAAAATTGTCTAATTATCTGCCTGAAACTTGAACAGTTGATTCAATTGATGAACTTTGTCAAATGAAACTTAGGTCCTCAAATATGACTAATGAAGTATTATGTAGTGCCTGTATGGATTTTTGCATTTCCAGGTAACAGAGTTAAGTTTGGAGTAGGCTCTCTAGAGGACTGTCACTGACGCTAATAAAGTCTTTGTCAAGATTCGTCAACCTGAGAATGATGTAATGTCTTCGGGGAGACTGGACTCAATGGCAATAAAATTAAATTCAAGTTAAAGGAAGGAGWACGGAAACATGCGAGTAAACTTTATAATATATGTCATCAAGCATTGCAATGGCTAATTCCTTGAAACAAATGATATGAACTCGTATGCCAATTATTACTATGATGGTTTTGAATTGTATGGTGTAAGTTTTCATATTGGTGTCAAGTCAAGTCGAGAAAAAAAAAAAAAAGAATTCTTATCATTTTAAGACTTCTAGGATGGCAAGAGAAAGTTGATGTCTCGGAGGGTGCAGGACATTAATTTTAGCTTCCCGAGTGGTTGTAATAACCAAAAGGGAATTGTACAAAAGTTCTATCTTTTGCCTGGCTATGTTGAAACGGGAACATGCATTTCCAGGGAATGAGTGAAAGGAGGTTTTGTGTGTGCATGATGAAAATGACAAATAAGAATGTTACTGCTTGCCTCTTAATCTTCTATGTACATCTGTATCTGGGAAGAAACTACTTSAGTGTTGATATACCACACTCTTAAGACAAACAAATCTGGTTTTACATATTTGGATGTCCYTCGTACATTTCTGATGACTGAACATGTTTAACAAGTATATTGAGATATGMTGCTGACTGGATTTGTAAAACATAAGCTACTGAATGAAACTGTATTTCAGAGATTTGTACTTTTCCTAGTGGTTTCTTTTGGCTCCTTGCAATATGGTTGACAGGGAAAAATAATCAACATATCCTCAGTTGTCGGTTTGGTTGGCAATGTTGGGCAGGCCACTACAGTGCAGCAAAAGCTGGAGTCATTGGCTTAACCAAGTCTGTTGCGAAAGAATATGCAAGCAGAAATATCAATGTGGGAGTTCTATGCTAAGGAATAATGTCATGTTTGACATACCCAATGCTACTTCTATCCCTCTCAAAAAAGGAACAACGAAAATAACAAACAAACACACTAAAGAAAGAAAGAAAAAAGAAGAAGAAGAAGAAGGAGAGAGAGAGAGAGAGAATATGTTCTATATCATGATGATTCTTTAACCTAGATTACTTGCAACTTCTTAGGCTCCAGTTTCTCTATAGAGATTCAGATTTTTTACTTTTAACAGGTAAACTCTGTGGCACCTGGATTTATTGCATCTGACCTGACAGCCAAACTCAGTGCAGAAATTGTTGCAAACGATTTCCTAAGGTCAGAGGGTAATATACTCTGCTTCCCTTCATTTATCTTCATGGTATCTGGCACTCAATAATGGCTCACAAGTTCCTTTTATTGGCTGTACCTACTAAACATCTAGCATTATGTGCTTGTGGGAATTGATGTCACCTTCGCAAATAGGCTTGCACATCAGATTCGTGTTTCTCATTTAGGAGTACATGTGACAGATTGAAAGAACCTTAAAAACTAAGCTCGCAACGAGTCTGTCTCATTTTAGTAATTGCAACAGCATCCTGTTATTTGTACCATGATTGATCATATAAAAAAGGTATCTAACATATTAAGAAGAGAAYAAATGAATATCTGATCTACATGTGGCAGCATTAGTCTTTGATAAGATTGTGTTGTTTGCTTTCTGTAGGCCCAATAAGCAGTTACAGAACTATATTCACTTAAATGCAAATTCCCATTCCTTTATACTGTCTTTAACAGGACGATATGGTCAACCTGAAGATGTTGCTGGTCTAGTGGAATTCTTGGCACTTAATCCTGCTGGTTGTTGGCCAGGGATTATCATTACTCTTGTTGGTCCTTTCCTATCAAAACACAATAATACTAAACCTATTGTCTGTAATTTCCATATTTACATCAGTTCATAAGTAGGGAAATAAATTAGCCCACCAATGAAACCATTTATTCCTTGTTTCCCTTTTTATGATATCTAAGATAGTTGAAACAAACACCTAAGATGATTTGCAGGTTTTCACCATTGATGGAGGGATGGTTATGTAAAAGATTTTGTAACCTGCCATGCATTGACTTCAACAACAAAAAACTTATAGAAGTTAGCAATTTTGATGGAGGATGCATTCTACATTGGAAGAGTGCTATCTTTCCGTAATGYGCAGGATTATTTTTATGTATAATTTGTAATGTCGTTTATCTAGAGAGATCCCATCAAAAGGTGCTTCAATTAAAGACCTCACAGAACACAGAAGATTAGTCGTGCKGTTGAATTTGTKAACTGAAATTGCAATAGATATTACATAGTACCTCATGTGAATATTTTTGGACAGTACCACTGCAAATCTTGCTGTAGTTTGATGGGTAGGTCTACGCAATGGTTTCAGGAAACAAAAAATCTGGTTTTAAGAACTCTTTGTGAGCTGAAGATATATCTGTAGATGTATCATAATGTGACTAACTATGAAAGCTTTGCCTGCAGCTAGAGTAACTTGCTGTTTCTGCACAAAACATTGGTTTATTCCCAACTAAAGAAGGGAAGACAAATAATACGTAGCATTTCTTGACAGAGACTCATGGTTATAGTCGATCAGAGAACCTTTTTAGAGGATAATTGCATACTAGTGCTCTATTAGAGTGGAATTAATTCATAAAAATCAAAGTGTAGATATAGTTTGAAGAAACAAAATATCCCAACTAGCCTAACAAACCTATAACTTTTGTGTYGCAAGATTTCCGGCATAAATTGCATATAAAATGTTTGACAAACTCCAAGTTTCACCTTCAGCAGCTTGTTCAACCCTGATTTGAACAGTCACCATAGGCCTAGTGTTCCTACCAAAACTAATTGTAAGATAAGCAGCTTGTTCAACAATGACCTCATCATACAAATCCAAACCATGCTTTAAAGTAAGAGATACAAGAAGCATATACCAGTGTTTATGTGCAGGCGAATGTCTTTGCGAGGCAGTAAGAGAGAGGCAGAGACAGAGAGAGAAAACTGCTTTAGGCACTGATTTGTTACAATTGCACCAGAGCACCTCAACAGGGACATGTATAAACACTAGCAAAACTTCCTGACTCAGCAGATTCCTAAATGCATTTACTAATAACAGATTACTTGCTGATACTATTTTCTTCCTGTCTACACAAAAGAAAGGCGAAAAACAGATACCAGAAAAGGAAAAAACGCTAATGACAAAAAAGGAGAAAGAGAAAATGTAATAGATTCACTCTGCCACTTTCCTAAGTTGATAGAAGTAAACCCTTCCGAAAGCCACCATGCTGCAATTTTGAACTGTTTTTCAATGAAACCCATAGTCCAGAGAACAGGTCAAGCTAGCCCTGGAAAAATCCCTCACATTCTTTTAAATCAATGCTTGCAAGGAGGATGAACAGTCTCTGCCCCCGAGCCATCTGAAGAGCACTGCACTTCATGGCCAGGACCACCAATACCTAGAGTGCTTCAGTTTAAATGCTTGATTAAACATTTCATCAATCAATTTCTCCTTCCTCTGTATCATTTGATGCATCTYGGAGACTCTGGGCCTCAGGTTCTTCTTCCTCCTCATCATCCTGCTTCATGTACAAACCTAACTGCTCCAATGGATTACTGGTTGTCTGAAATTTGAAACTAAGACCATCTTGAGAATGATCTGGGCTTCTCTCGAAGCTCGCAAGATGTTCATCTGGTGCAGCTCTGAACATTTCCAGGTCTTCCATGAACTGACTATTCTCATTAATATCAACTGTCTTTTCCATCTGCAAGAAGCAGAATATGGTTAAATTTGAAGCTAGAAACATGAATCCATAACGTCAAAATATTACCTTCTGTAAAGCCTGACGAGCAGCTTCCCTTTCAAGTTCAATTTTCCGCCTAGCTTCTGCTGCAGCTTCTTCTTCAGCTTTTCTTCGAGCCTCTTCTGCAGCTTTAGCTTCTGCCTGTAAACGAGCTTTCTCTACCAAAAGAAATTAACAATGAAAAGACAAAGTGAGAAAACAGTTCCCAACCATGCACGAATGGTAAAACACTCCAACATTGCACCTCCACAACCACAAACATTGAGGTAATATACAGAATTGAACTCCAYACCTTCTCTTCGCCGTCTTTCAAGCTCCTCTCTTTCAGTCCGTAATTTTTCAGGATCCAGCTTCTCACCCTGATTTATCAATATTAACCACATTGAGTGTACTGTACTATAAAGTAAAAGTGAACGTATTAGCATGTGMAAATTCTCACTTTCTCCAGTGTCTTTTCTTGAGCCTTGATTATAGTGTCTGCAAAACGGCTTCTCAATAAAGCTGCACGATAAAGCTTTTCAGGGGAGACTTGACTCTCTGGTGGAGCATTCTCGGCTAAAATGTTACAGCATGATGGGTGAGATGATGCCAGAAAACTAATAGCACGCAGAATCTTCATTGTTTTTCATAGCTTACCCTCTTGATGKTCGTCGGGCTCAGCAGGAACCAAACTTGACCCTGGATTCTGCTGAGTCAGAAGGACATCTATAGTATCTGTGGAGCAAACAGGACAGAACATCAGAATACATGCACTCAGAACCAAGATGTATCCTTCCCCACCCACCAATTCCTTCCTCTTCTTTGCCCCATCCACCCCCACCAAAAGAAAGAAAAACATATAATATGATGCAGGTATGAAATCCTTAATAGTTTAATTTATTAGGTGTCCGTGTAATTTAGATTCCTTAATAGTATCCTTACTAGCTACTTTCTTGGCAAAAATCCTTGTAAGGTCAGTATACTAGGYTTAGTCTCTGTATAATTCTTTCCAGCCTTATAAACAGTTTTACGTCTCTTGATATTTTATGAAACAGCTGTCAGCTTTTGTCTTCTTCTTTAAGAACCTGGTGTGTGCTAAATTAGCCCCAAATCTAGGTTCCCATTTGCTTTCCCTCGAGAAACATAAGTTCAACTCTTCTGCCAGCAATACTACAAGATTTACTACCTTCAGTTTCTCGATTAGCAGGATCACCAGTCTTTTTCCCTAGACTCTCCAGAGGAATTAAAGGTTCCTGCGATAGAAACCAAAACTTGATTTTTATATTGAGTACAACACCATATACAAATGAAGATCGAGTTCAAAACTACCAAAAATAATGCAATTTATAATACCAGGCATACCTTCGAGGTACGTAAAGGTGCAGATTCCTTTCCAGCATGTGGCTCACCACTAGATGAACTTCCTGAATCTGAATCTGAATCTGTAAACATTTTATTGTTAAACAGATTAATATGAATCAGATAAAAAAATTCAGTCATAAGAGCTCATCCAATGAAATGTTTTAAACACTACATGTCACATCAGAGCATGACTCCATAATTACAAGGGCATGCAGTCCATGAAATAGTGCTAAACATAATCAACTTAATGCTTAGCTACCTGTACAAAGTTCTCTACATATATGTTCAAGATCTCCTGCCCCATATGGGATGCATTGTTGTAATATTCAACTCATAGAGATGCTAATTATTACAAATAATACATTGGAAAAATTAGCCATATAAGCAGCCCAAAGCAAGCCACAGCCTCCAAGAATTGAGGAAGGGAACATTATTGGCTATATTTGGACTAGAGTTTGGGGGAAGAAAAGTTGCTTAGTTGTAGAAAGATTTTTTAATTGAAGAAGGCAGGAAAATGAAAATTTTGAAATTTGAATTCGTTGTGTGTAAGAGAGCGTTGCTTAAGATGTTTGGATTAGAAGTTGGAAAAGATGGGTTAAAATAATGAAAATTTTGATTTTGAGTGTTGGCATAGTGTGATTTGAAAGTGAACAGTGAAAAATCCTTCACTGTTCACTTTTGGATTTTAGTGGGGATAGAGAAAAAGTTATTTGAGTGTAAGAGAGGTTGTTTGAGTGTAAATGTAGKCCAAACTCTGGCTTGGATGTACCAAAAATGTCTTGTCCAGTGTAAATATAGTCCAAATAGCAGTCAAGGAGAATAAATCCCTAATCCACCCAAACACTAGTCCAAACATAGCCATAAAGTACTGGAAACTCAAGAGACCATTAAAACACCCATAAAAACATCAAGACAGCCAAAAGCAAGCCAARGTTACAACCTCCAASAGTTGAGGAAGGCAATACTCTAAAGTAATGGAAAAMCAAGAGACCCTCAGAAACATCAAGCCCCATACTTTACCATAGAACTAGCGGGTGTCTGCGAGTGTTGATAGATCATCAACCAAGCAAAACTCTTTAAAACATTTGCATAMCAAAATGAAGAAAACATAAAAACTACCTAAAATTTAGTTACTGTTGGCAAGTCAAATCAACAGCACCAAATGTGGGGAAAARCTTGAGAATCGCACATGACAAGAAAACGATTACTCTAGAGGCCATGCAAATGGACATCAAGCATATCAGCAGAACAGTGTGACAACAGAAGCACATAATAAACAAACTTCCAATTTGATAAGCAATSCATTCGCATTCAAGGTAAATGAAGCATAAGTAAAACATTATGTGATTTGAAGAYCCAATAACTTCACCACTGGACCATATTCCAGCAGTTGCATACTCACTCTAAATTACATGAGAGATCAGCAGTCTAAACTGGCTCCCACTTTATGTGTTCTAACCAGTATTGCCCTCAAAAAAGATCACCATAGGTATACACATGCAACCACCAATGCAAATTAACACTTCTCCACATAGTTCTCGGAAACACAAAATAGCAGCTTCATGCACTTTTACACATGAAGCAAACTGCCTTCAGTATGTTTCAGGACAGCACGAGGTGCTGAAATTTTTAATCTTGTTTTAGCTTTCTACTTTGCAAATTGTTTGGTAACTATTAACTAATAAGAGTTCTTGGTTCTTTTTTGGTATAGTAAAAATTAGGGAAAAATGATAAATGTAACAAATACAACAATTTAAGCTAATCTCTCATTTTTTTCCTTCTCATTTTGTTCTCTGTTCCATTTGCAATCCTGCTCTTAAATCCCTTTTTTGCTAGGTCTTTATCTTTACTCCCTACTGTTCAGCTTGCTTTATTCGCATCATTAGTATGAAGACRCGCTGCATGTTTTCTATTGCTTTATTTAATGGGTATATGCTACTAAGCATTCTTTTTCCCAAATTTTCTAAATCATATTTACTTGTCCCAAAGGTTAGATCACAATGACATCTATACACAGTTCTATATTTCCCACTTGCGCTCTTGAAAGAGATTCTATAGTAACAAGAACTATAGTTGCACATTTGCTATGCTCAACATTTTGTCAACTATGGCAAAAGGAAAATAAAAAATCCTTGTTTGGACACCATTAAAAATTAGTTTTATTTGTAACTTAATTACCAACATTGCAAAGTGTTCAGAATAAATAGTACACTGAATTCTTAAAACTCAGAAAGTATTTTTTCAGCCACCGGCTCCCCTTTTTTTTCTCTTTTACACATATCTTGTCCCTGGCTCGTCCATTTAGATTCTTCACCCAAGTCCTACATCCTCTGGATACCTCTACTCATTGCTGCCCTACTTTTCTCCCTCCTTGCTCTTCCCACCCACCACTCACCCTTCTGTTTTCCCAAAATCCCCTCCCTTCTGTCTCTTATCTCTCCTCCTCACTCTCGACCACAAACCACACCTCAATACAACTGCCACCTCCAATGTCCCTCCATTTCCTCATTCTCGGCTACCACCATTTTTCTCCCATCTGCCCAAGGTTATACCACTGCCAGTCTAAGTTGGCTGCACCACGTCTCTCTTACCTCTTCTTCTCTGCTTGTTCATATCACAGACATGTCTATTTCTAGCTTGTAGTCTACGATGCTGCCTTTCCTTTAGATGCAAATAGGAAATGCAGTTGAGTCTATCTGCAAAGTTGTCAATTCACTGTCAATTCTTCCATGTTGTCCTCTCTTTCCTTTTTTCTGTTTTTTGACTTCCTTTTCCATCTCCAGTTTGGCATCATGATGAATTAGATCGAATTGTGAAGGCCAAGGGAAGGTGCTTGCTGATGGCTATAAATTGACATTTCCGATTTTGATTTTGTCGGGAAGATGACAATGGGTGATGCCGTGGAAGAGAGATAAATTGACATTTCCGATTTTAGAAGAGTTCTTCAAATCCAAACACATTCTTCAGGTGTTAAAAAAATTACCAAAATTGATGTTTGAAGAATCTTTTCAAATAAGAGCAAATCACAAAAATAGACCCTAAAGTATTTTCAGTCCTTTTTGGTATTTTCTTGACATTTTGGTCCTTCAATTATTTCTTTTAGACTCTCTTTTATATGTTTTTAGTCCTCAAACCTTTTCTTTTTAAACCAAAATAGTTAAAAGGATTAAAAATTAAGTTTCAAAAGAAACGAAGCTAATGAAAGAAGAGGCAACTACGAGAATTGCCTCGGAATTATTTCTGCTATTTTCCCCTATATGTAGCAAAATAATAAGTTCAAGTCCAGACACCTTGCAGAAAACTCCCTTTGTGCTTCAAGAGACAAACACAAGCACTTTACTTTGTGCTTTAAGGCCCAGAAGGAAGTCCTTTGAGCTTATCACATTTAGTGCTTTTTTAATTATTTATATGATTCAAATATCAMGACTCGCCACTYCAGTTGTTCCAGTTAGTTCGAAAATAGTGGTAGCTCAGTAGTGACGATTCTTAAGGACTTAATTACAYCAATAGCACACATGGATGTAATTCTTTGCAAAGAAGTTCCATCTAAAGTCTAGAGTCACTGAATTGCACATAAAACTTGGTGCACCGATACTCAATGTTAGCCAAGTTCCTTATCAGCCATGCAGGACCTTATTAAAGTCTACTAGTGTCACTTGTACCAGATCAGATKAAAGTTAGTCATGTTTCAGCTGACACAAGAGTAAAAAATGAACAAAGCAGCGCACTKCTTTTTATTTTCACAAGAGTTGCTAAAACATGCAGTTGGAACACACATAATGAAAACCTCCATGATATGACAAGGGATAGGCCAATATCTGATGTGACATGATAGAAGTACAGAACTTCTCCATGATGTCAACTTAGGTGCTCCGGTATATTRGTTTATCCAACTCCTAGATRGTTACTATCTCTGCTATAGCACCAGAAAAGAAGTCTACATACTATGCAATAATAAGTTTGCCCTCTACTTATATCATTGAGGATATTCTTCAAGTTAGTAATCATCCAGCTTTCATTATGAACAATAAGTACCAACTGCGATACAGCATCCTAATTCTTTAGAGAAAAACAGATCACAAAGGCAAAGAAGTCCTTGAACCAGGACAGGCAATCAGAAGTGGGAACAGAGGCAACAATTTCAGTTGGTTCCAATTTCAGTTACAGCTAAAACATTAGATCATTAAGCAATTTTTTGCAAACAGGTCACAGGAACGAGAATTAGCTAAATTTTGTATCAAATAATATTAATGCACAATAAACAGGAGAGGATTTGAGTTCATAAAGATAGAGCCCATAATTAGATAATAACAAGCTTCAAAGACCAGGAAACAATATATAGAACTCACGAAGATAACATGTAAAAGGTAATTATCATGACACGAACCACTAGATAAAGAACCTGAATCACTACTGGAGCTACTTGAACTACTGCATTTGCTGTTCCTACGAGTAGTATCCTTCTCAATTTCTACAGGGGGGAAGCTGGATATGGGTGGATCATTTCCTCCAATATCTACATCTTCCTCTGCTGGGTCATTTCCTGGTTTATGGAGAGTGGTTAAGAATCCTATATGGTCAAAACCAAAATAATACTGCAAATTAGAAAAACGGAGTCATCTACAACACCAATGCATCTAAATAAGCAGTTACCTTTTTGCGGTGGCACAAACGAATTGCTAAAGCCTGACTCATTGGGAACCTGAGTATTGAAGGAAAATTATCAGTATCTTAGATTCCCCGGCAGCAAATTTATATTTCAAGAAACTCATTGAAATTTTCAGTATTTCATGCATACACAAAAAGGTACCTCCTCTTCTCGTGGTTGTTTTGACATTTTCTGTTTTAYCAAATGGTCATCTAAGAGCTTCCGCAATGTAAACAAGGTATCGTCGCTGAGAGCATCCAAATCAAGCTCAATCTCATCCTCACTGGCTTGATTTGGATTATTAGAACAACTCTCGCTCAAGAAATCAATTATATTATCTGGTAGGTCTCCCATTAAGGACTCCAACTCTGTACTCAGTTTTTGCTTCTCATCGTCAGACATTGTTAGCTTAAGGGGCTCTTCTTTAGCCTTGTTTTCTGACTTGACCATGWTCTCTAAAGGTATCACCTGTGTCTTTTTCAAAGTAGGCATTGGAGTAGTAGCTTCTGTCTCCACTATAACACTAGATTTTGGAGCCAATTCTTCTGTTACTGTAGGAATTTTTTTCTCGATAGCCTTCCATCTCATTTCAAAAAACTTACTAAATGACTTGGCCATGAAATGGACGTCGTTTCCGGGTGGGTTATAAGTCATCGCATTTGAAAAGGTCAGTCTAACATCAGCAGCAAAACCCCAGGGATCCGAATATTCACCTGAGAGCAGCTTCTTTTTAATTGTGCCCAAGTCCATTGGATGTTTGATAACATTAAAGTAATCAGGAATGTTCAATTTGACAATATCAACTGGTTCATTGAAGACCCAAGCAAACTCGTGTGCTAACATTCGATTTAGAAGAGTCTCACACTGATTCATCAACATAAAGTTGTTAGTATTGGATGGTAAGGTCTGTGTCTCTGGCTCAATTCTTTTGACATGGGYCCCTTTAGTACGGGGCCCATTTCTTCCTGGAGGAATTTTTTTCTTCCCAGGTGGAGCCGGTGGTTCCTTTAAGGGCCTCTGATTACTTCTCATGGGAGGTCTCTTTTGTCCATTAGTACAACTATGTATGTCACTAGCAGGTGACATCACCACTGCACTAGAGGTTAATGATGCCACTCTTCTCTGCAAAATTCTAACCTGCTCAAGCTCATTCCTCAACCTTACCTCCAAATCTTTCCTCTCTGAGCGGGACATCTTTGACAATGACAGCACCTGAATAGGCACACCAAACCTATCAGGCGCATCCCGGACATTCAAATTAATGCATTTCCTCTTAGGAGCACAGGAATCCTCGGATGCAGTCATCTCGGTGTCGAGCCTACCTGAGCTTCCAAAACCTTCGGATTCAGCCATTGTCTCTACAGCATGACGGTAATCTGACACAATCCTGGATGGGTATGATTTTGAAACCTTCCTAGATTTCCCCATCATTTTGCCTACCTCTTGTTTCGAGCACCGAATTGACTCCCTTTGTCCAGTATACTCTATAGGAACAGTCGGTGCCATAAGATTATTGAACCCCAAATTCTGCACATATCAACTCTTATATTCAGAATTTAACCTCCAAATCCTGCAAAATCATACAGAAGCACAACCTTCCACAGATTCTGAGCTAAAAAGAATCTTCCTTCCACCTCCAAATGATTCCGCAAGGGTGCCGCAAAATGCAAATGAAAAATGGGAACTTCACGACAAACTCCCAATGACACTTCTCCCTACCCTTCTCCTTAGAGTCAAAATTGATTCTTCCTGCATTAATTTTTCATGTTTATTTCACCCATTTCACAACAAAGATTAAAAAATTGGAATGGTTTCAAATAAAACCCTAACCGCCAACGCTTTCATTCATTCCCAAATAGCATCCACAAAAACCCTAAACACATTTTCTCCGTCCTCCTCCTCACCCACCACCAACCCCGCCCCTGATTCCATTCCAAATTCAAACCCAAAACGAAATTTAGAAAAAACTAATCACACCAGACGTCACAAGGAGCTGAATCCTCTAAAGACCTTTTTACAACGAAAGAAAAATCATGAAAACTGATAAATTTCACACAGCCAAATACTTGGATAAACAAATAAAGACCTTGAAACCCTAGCGAACTTGCCCTAGAAAAATGAAGATGAATCTAATCTCCAAAAAAACTGGATCTTCAAAACGTAATCTTTGAAATGAGTAGAGGAGTGGCCTCTTTCGCTAAGAGCAGAGAGAAGGAGAGAGAGAGAGTACGACAAGGTATTGGTAATGGCTCTGGGGGACTTGAAAGCTCGCTCGCTCCATTCGCTATAGGGGCTTCATATAAAGGCGAGACCAGCCACCGAAGCCGCGCCGCACGAGATGAATCTTCAGCCGTGAAATTTCCTGAGTTTGGAATCTAGTGGATCAAAGGCTTAAGGTGTTGGATTCCTAGATCGGTAAAATTTAATAACCAAATTTGAATTTACTACAATAAAGCTTTTAGTCATGCGACGTCCTCTTTTGCCAAGGTGTGACTAGAACACAATCACAATTGTTTCATTACCACAGGATGGATGGGCTAAATTGTTCTCTAATATTATAAATATTTTAAATTATTTTGAAGTTATTTTTTATTTTTATTGAGTCCTTCAATTTATTTTTTCTATTTTAGTACATACATGTCATAGAATGAATAGAAAAAGAACACTAATAGATTCAGATATAGAATAAGAAGTTAATAAAGTTAGAGGCAGAGTTCTTTGAATAATTTGATATACATACACGTATCACATTAATATTGATATAGATATTAGAAAGTGAAATTTTTTATGTTTAACATTGACAAGTGAGAATATATGAGAAAAAAAAGATTGATGGGATATAGGAATATGGGCCAAGCCTGTTCTGTAGGCCCAAAAAGAAGAAATAGAACCTGGCTTTTAAACCGTTTTTTGTTTAGACAAGCTTTTCAAGCCCAACTTTACCCTTTTCCCAAAAATCAACATAATGATCCTCAATCCCCATGAAATATTACTTAACATCCTAATTTTCTTTTTCTTTTGATAAATTAATCTTCTAGGTTTTAACCTATAAATAGATACTTATAGTAACAAAAATTGTTTTCCCTCTTCCTTTTTTCTCCCCCTCTCTGGTAAATATTATCAAACTCTACATTCCTTATCCACCGCTGCATGATGTCATTACTTCCATCTTTTTCTTTTTCTTTATTATGAACAGCCCCTTTTTTCTTTTGCTTTTTTTTGTGTACGACTCGATTTTTTTTCCTTCTCTATTTTTTTTTTACTTCACCTTTCTCATTTTCTTTTCTTTTTTTTTTTTTCCTATTCGCCCCAATGTTTCCTTTTCTTTTGGTTTCTGTTGCTGCTTTTTTTCCTCTCTTTTTTTGTCTTTTTTTTTTTTTGTTGTCTCTTTGACGGGATGTGTATGGCCCAAGTCTCTTTTGGTTATTTTTTTTTTTTTTTGTTCTAGCCCATGTCCTTTTTCTTGTCTTCGTGGTCCGGCTGTGCGTGTGGCCTAAATCCATTGGCTAGGCCCTTTACTGTTTACATCCCTTTTTCTGAGGTCATATCTTCTCTGCGGACCGATTAATGAGCAGCCCAAATCCTGTGCAGCCCAAATCCTTTCTCTTGTTTGTGTTATCTTTCTTTCTTTTGTAGGCCCGTATCTTCCTTTGTGGGCTAGTTGAATTCAGCCCAACTCGTGCAGCCGAAAGGCTTAAATTTGCCTGCTTCATGGGCCAGGAGAAGGCGCCCAGACCCGGACCAAACCTGGTATTTAGACCTCGACCCCACAGCTCGTTTGATGGCCCGTTTCCTCTGCTTGTCATCATCCTGTCGCCGATGGAAGAACGGTGGCGGCTTCAAGCTGCAGCAGTGGCCACCCCATCCTCTGCTTTATGTTCCGCGGTGGTCCTGACTTCCGATAACACCTTCCAAAGGTTTCGCAGCGGCAAAGCGAGCACCAACGACCGAGAAAGATTTCTACCTCCTGATCTTCTCCGATCTACATCGACGAAGATTTCAGAGGCTTTCCCAGGCGACGGCCAAGGCGGCGGGTGGTGAGCAGCCAGGAAGACGACCAGAACAGCTCATCTGTCTTCTTCCGTTTTTTTTTTTTTTTGGCTTTTGGCTTCAGTGATGGCCACAGCTAACCGGACACATCTTGATCGAAGGCGAGCAGCAAATGACAACCCCTTTTCATCTCCGGAT
>MEJB01000082.1:13699-42161 GCA_001752375.1 Rhazya stricta
GTATTGCATATTGACACACGTATGAATTTGGTCTCCTGTGAAATCGTCCAAATTCAATTCCCTCGTTGTAAGATTTAAAGCAAGTGTTACTTCATTTCAAGATATTGTATCCAATATAATATTATATAATTCATTTCAAATCAAATGTTACTTCGAGAACACGATAAGTTAGTAGGTATGACTTAAAATGGTATGAACATAAAAAAGTAGGTTTTCCACAAATATATTACATATGTCTATAATATAGTAATCTTAATACTTAACAAATGGTAACAAAGAACATATAAAACATAAGCTTAATGATCCCTTTAGTTCTGTATTATGATCTCGTAGATGTCTAGATAATCCATACACTTATTCAAGATTTCCTCATTAGCWAGTATTTCTTCCAACTTGTTAAGAGTCAATTATTTCGTCAAATAGATGCCATAATGAGATTAAATTTTCCCTTTACTTCTCGCATCATAATTTTTCATACTAATACTTCATCGATTGGGTGCACCATCTTTACTTTGTAGTTTCTCAGCTACTTTTTCTTTTTTTTTTTTTAAATTCTCCACCGGTACAAACAAGGATTCGCCGAGATTCATCCTTGATTTTCGTTGGTTAAATCATGTCATCCTCAACACATGTCGTCGTTTCATTGATTGGCATGTCACGTACTTTTCAATTTAATGATAATATTTAAAATTRACTTTAAATTATTCAACTAAATTATGAAAATTTTATTTAATAAAATGTTCATATCTACAATAATCCCTGAATGAATATGTATAAATATGTCCGCATTATCTCCTGATTTATTATAGAATTATCACAAAATTTAAATTAGGTGCACTCTATATTCAGCAAGAATTAAATGTCATAGACCCTTAATGCCAAATCCACCTTAAAAAGGCATGGGGAGACAAAAAAATGAAGGCAAAACTAATCCTAGCAGGATCGTGTAAGAAAAGAAAAAAAAATTAATTTTCCTTGTCATCATCTCCAAAATGATTTAAAGTTAGAGTACATACTTATCATGCGGTAAAATACTTTCTAGACCTATATCAAAAGTCAATCAAGGAAAAAGGGAACGTGAACTTTATTTAAGTTTTTGAAGTTTTTTTTTATTTAGGATTATTTCATTATATGGTTAATTTACTATTATGTTTATGTTTTTCTATAAATGTTTTTAAATATGACTACTTTAGTTTATTATATATTTGTAGACGGATTGAGATATTTGTTCTTATTAATAATGTAACTACACATACCATTATTCAAGACAAAAAGTATATAAGCTCTACATAATCTCTATCACGAATGGCCCCATAGGTTTCAAGAAAAATAAAAAATAACATGAGCTCGAGCTCTGTCAAAACTTGATTTTAGCAAGTTTCAATCCTAAGAAGACAGACGGGGGAAAAGGAAACGCTGAAAAAGGTAATAAGTACTAAGAAAGAAGAAACTCCTCCCTTCAAGGAATTTAGTAGGCGACCCTTCCAATTTCGCATAATATTTATAGAAAACAAAAACGAAGATTATCATTGAAAATGGCGCTAACCATTAACGAATCAACAAACATCGAATCAAGGTACTACGAGCGTGACACAGATGGAGAAGAAGACGGTTAGTTTGGAGCATCAGTGGTTGGGTTGACTAGGGCTTGGGCTACTTTTGTGTTCTTTAACTCGATGGTTGAGATGATTGAGTGAAAAAAGTGATTGAAATTCGTGGTTTTAAGCCTTGATGATCGAGAGTCCGAGGGGCAAGTAAACTTAGCCCCATATTTTACTTTTTCATTGGCTTACTAAGAGAAGTGTGTATTGTGTGTATTCGAGATTGTGTTATTTACACGCAGACACAACCCTTAGAGAAGGAGAGCCAGCTCTTCCTGAGAAAAGGGTGCTRGCGATTGTGGTGACCAGAGAAAACGGAGAGGAAGAGAGTCAGACGACAATGTTGGCTGTCATTTTATATTGCTTTTTGACCGACGATAGAGGTTATAGAAGAAGAAAGGGAAAATAAAAATAAAAATAACTAATTAAAAATAATTTAATTTTCAGAGTTTTTTTAATTTGAATTTGATTTACTTTATGTTAAGAGAAAATGTTCATTAAAAATTAGTTTTCATCTATTTAAGTTGATAAAGAGGATGAGCCCGCAATTTCGAACAAACTTGACTCCTTAAATTTCGATTCAATACAATCTGTAAAAATGAATAAATAAATAAAATGATATTTGTATTAGAATTAGAAAGATTTGGTTGATTGTGCGTGATTTCTACAAGAGCGTTTTCTTTTTTTCTTTTTTTTCTTCTTTTTCATTTTGAAGGAAGTCTTTGAGTGGGGAAATCAATCTTAAGGAAAAATTCAACTAGATAGAAAATACTTTTCAATTTCTTTAAAAGTAGATTATATATATATATAATTTCGAAATGTGCAATTTGATGACCGAAAGCATAAGAAGTTATGTTAAAATAGAATACGTATTTCATAYATACATTTTAAGAAATTTCTACTCTTACAACTAGTTTTAAGAAGGTATTATGTAAAATAGAATCGAAGAACTTTACAAAGCATTTTAGAAAATGAAATCAAACCAACAGATAAAATCGCATGTGAAGAGGAATAAATCCAAAGACATGCAAAGGAAGGGTTATACAGACCGATGAAATGACTAATGAAGCTCAATTATCCCTCTGTCACTGCCTCAACAATATTTTTCGTGCAATTAACCTTTGGGAATTGTTGTTTAGCCTTCCAAAATATTAGGTTGTCTCAATTTTCACTATAAATTTTCTAAATAAATTTTTTATTTGCTCGTTTATTGTAAGTACTTAATTTAACATGAATATGCAATGGCTTTTGAGAGATACATAACTTCTTGGGATGAGTTTACTTTCAAAGAGCAACTATTTCTCATACTTCAAACTTTAGAGTTCAGTATTCAAATTACTTGTATTTGGATTACTTTTTYGCCCAAAAAWATGTTGGCCYCATTAAAAWATTCATYTGTTTTGCATTTCAACGAACCACAAAATTTTGCTTCAATGAGAAAAAAATTCACTATCAACTTAAAATCTACATTGATCATTTCTTCAACAAAGTTATAAATCCAACTTTCCAATCCAAATCTTTTAACGAAAAGTTATTTCGATTAAGAAACAAAATTAAAATTTAATATTTTTATTTTTCTGCATTTTCTAATGAAAAACTTTTTCTTCAACAAAAAGAATTGTATAAGTTTAAAATTTGTAACAATGTATTTATGCGTGGATCTATAAGTTAAGTAAAACGTAAGAAGGTCTCGCTAGAAAACAGTTCGAGAGACATATTAATAGGATTTAAATAGAAGTTGGTATGTTAGAATTTTTTGCGCCGATCTTTTTTTATGAATGTTTTTACAAGATTTTATTACATTAGCAAACAAGCACTTTTGGGAATGAAAAGGCAACTTAATAATATAAATGAATTTTATTTAGAAATAAGAAGAATAAAGAATCCTTCAACTCTAACTTTTAGGCTTCTAGCTAGTCTTTTTTCTAATAATAATGTTACTTTGCCAATTTTAATTTAACAACCAACTTTAACTTGTTATATCTTGTAATTTTTCATGATTTGTTGTAAATAAAGCTACTCTAATAATAACGTTAAGAATTTCTAGCTTGAATGAAGCAATGAAAGAGCCTCTTGTGGATGGCAGAGATGATGTTCGGAGGAAGAGAGAATAGCACCAGACTTCATGAATGAAATTGATAAAGAAACAATTATGATTGGAAAAAGGAGAGATACTACGAATTGTGCCATTTTGCCTTGATGATTAGATTTGTATATGTGAAGACGTCATTTATATACAGCTTCCTGCAAGGTCCTCTTCTCCAGTACTTCAATTGGGGTGTAGAAAACGCTGCGAACGCTTTTCTTGAGTGAAGACCAGAATACACATTTGGATATTTTTGGTGAAAGCTCTCTCTGAGGAAAACAAATGGGAACACTTTGAGTGATTTAACTGCAGACCAAAATCATTTTTTTTTTCTTTCTTCCAATAGCCCTATTTAACTTTACTATATGAGTTTGAAACCAAAATATATGTCCAAATGCAGGCCAAGCTTTTAGGAAGACCAAAACCAAACACGCTTCATATTTCAACTCAAAATTTAGATCCATATATGTATATGTGGAAAAGAAGAGATACTATAAATTCTGCCATTTTGCCTTGATGATTAAATTTGTATATGCTATCCCCACCTCTGCATGGATTCTATTTATAGAGGGCTCGAAATGGCACTGTTTGTCATTTTTTATACAGATCACCCCTTAAGTCGATCCTTGCTCACCATCACATCTGAATGCATCCTCTTTTTCCTTTTTCTTTTTTTATTCCCCTTTTTATTATTATATAAGGTAAATCTGATTCTTCTTTTTCTTTTTTTAATTATATACAATACCATAAACAAGGTCCATCTCCCTTTTTACATTCTCATCCTAGAATATCATTTCGATTAAATTATCATTCTGTTTTTAAAACATTGAGAACTTGTTCTCTTCACCCAATATATCTACGTCTAATCATTTTATAAAATCAAGAGTATATTTACTATACTTTTTCTCGTTTTACTATTTTCTTTGTACTATGAATAATATAATTCTTCTTGAGACTTCCCAATGGCCAAGGTTAAGAAAGAACCATGGAGTGCACCGAGTTTCTATAATCGGTGTGAAAAACGTTCAAGAATGGATAATATAAAACCAAAAAACGGAGGGAATTGGGGAGGACAGAGGATTGGTGAATTGAGACCATAATTGGTGTGAAAAAGGTTCAAGAATGGATAAGTTTATAGCTGTATTGCATATTGATACACGTATGAGAATTAGTACCATTTAAAGATGATTACATGTGAAAACTGAATGGACCCTTGGATCATTTTTTTTCATCCAGGAATTTGGTCTCCTGTGAAACGGTCCGAATTCAACCAACACCCTTTTGTCTCTTCTACTCGCAAGGAAAAATTATTTGACCGTCTCATTACCGTTTACTACTATTTATTTATCCCATTTTTTCACGATGCGTACGAGGTTCTAAGCAGTATTCGAGCGGTAAGCGACAAATTTGACAATAATTGCACAATGAATCGGACCGTTCAAAATAATCATGCTTGCAAGGTGGTAAGGAATAAGTCTATTAGTCATGATAGACAATGAATTTTAAAAAGAGATTTCAAAACTATATTAAGTCGAAAGCATGTTTGGATTTATTCTTATAGTAATATTCTATATCAAGTACACTATGTCGTATAATTTTCTAAAATAAAACTACTCCCAAAATCAAGGTTACTCTCTCGTACAAATTTTTGGATCTCACAATTTTGATTCATACATTTGATATATGATTTTATGAGCATTTTTACATATGGAAATATCTTCCTAATTAAAGTTTAAAATAATTTTCTTTATTTTTGCATCTATGAAAAGGGTAAACACTAACATCTCAGGTTAGGATAATTCTTAACCCAGGGTGGGTGTTACATTTTGTCCCTTTCTAGATAAAAAAACATGACAGTTCTTCCGGAACAAAAAATCAATTTTACAGTAACATTTATAGTATTTTTATTTATCTCTATCTTTTCATCTCTAAGTGAGAAGAATCCTTATACTAGAGTATAATGTGTATTGTTGCACTATTAGCAAGATGAATATCTCAACAATCTAATACTAGAGTATGATGTGTATTAATTATCTCTATAAACATTGTGCATGATGTACCACAACTTAACACCAAATCTTAAGGTTTTGATAAACTATGCTAGTTAGATTGTCCAATCCATTAAAGGTTATAAATAAAAAGTCACCCGGATCATGTAACTATCGCGAGAAGAGTAGCCAACATTTAAAGCATCCATACTACACAACACAAACTATTCCAAAGAAGCATCACCCTGACAAGTTAGGGTAATGCGGCTAATTTTACAAGAGCAACAATTGTCATATCCAGTAGTTCTGCGGAAACCGTTCCTTTCTTCTATTTTGGCCCATCCAAAATGATGCACAGCACTGGCTTGTAAGATAATCTGACAGTCCAACAAAACATGTGGAATCCATTTATAAGAAGTAAGGTACTCCTGTCCTAGGTCCTCTCATTTGGTTGTTTTCCTCAGTTTCAGTGAAAAACTTGTAAAATAACATAATATATGTAAAGAGTTATTTCTTACTAACATCTGTACGAGGGCTCTTAAGCAGTCTAAATTGAACAATAGACAATAAACCAAAGCAATTACAGAAAATCCATCAACTCATTTATGCCTAGAATACTACTGAGAAATTAATTACCATTACGGGATAAAAAGGTTTTAACAAAAGAAAATATTAGGAGGGCTATGATTGTGACTTGGAATAACATTAATACAAAAGCTTCTTTTTGTCTACTAATTGAGCCAGATTTTCTACTGTGCAATTTATCATCCTTTCAACACCTGTTAGCTTTTATCCTCGAGTAAATATGCTGGGGCCCTCCCTTCCTAGATCACCCATTGAACATCTTAGCATTCGTAGTTAGATTTTCTGAATTCTATTGTTTACTTATTTAATGACATTATGTGACTTCTGAATATCATGAATATTCCTGATATTCGTTCTATTGTTTACTCCTTGATAGTTCAGTGATAATTACTCCAAGTACCATATAATTCATCTCTACTTAATTAGGACAAACCCCATTTTCCATAATATCTAGGCCACAGAGGTTCCCTCATGACCACACAAATAAAAAGTAAAAGAACACAACATGCCCAACTTCATAACCAAATCTTTTAATAGACAAACTGGAGAATGACACATCAAAAAGAACTACCCTTTACATACAGTTCGTTAATGGATGGATTCTATCTCCAAGACTGAATAGGAGAAGTAAGGAAATTTTTACGAGAATTGAGTAGATATTGTTGATGGTATGTGATTTTTGAGTTCAAAATTTTCTACTAAGACAGACCCCTTTATCTCCCCTTTCTTTTTGGAGAAGTCCTTGGGGAAAAACTCTATCGTCGACAAAACTTAAATTACATATTTGAATTTCCTTGAACACAATTTCTTTTCGAAAAGGGACAAGACTTCCAAATCTGCCTTTTACAACCAAAAGCACGAGAAATTATGTGAGAAAATAGAATGTGGTGCTTCATATACACATTGAAAAATTAAACATGGATTGTATGATTAGCAAACTTCCACATTGTCACAACTAATTTGAAGAACCAATCATAAAAATAAGAACGTTAGAACTTTATAAAAATAAAATAAAACTGAGGAAAGAGTTTCTTATGATTTACAAATCAAAATCAAAAGAAAAACAAAATCAAGATCAAAATACATGTTTAGATGAACAAATTTAAAGACGTGCAAATGAAATATTATCYAGATAGAAGAAATAACTATAACTAAAGCACCGTTATCCCTATTCGGTTGTCATCAACAACATTTCCCAAGCAATTTAACCTTGGCGAACGGCAGTTTAACCTTCCAAAATATTTCATACTCTTAAATACAGCTTATCTTCTCCAATTGGTGCACCATCTAAATTGCTATAGAATAACTGAGAAACATCGAATAATCAAGAACCCAATTCATGTAGTAATTGATGGTGTTGATAATGAAATCTTCTGTGTTCAATGATTTCTTATTACAAGTTTATAAGTTCATGATTTCCTATTTAGGTGTTCCATGTACCATATATTAAAAGTTTATGGAACGCTTCACAGCATTGCATTCCATACGAAGTCTAACGTGAATTAAAATTTTATTAGAAATCTCCTATTAGAAAATGAAACAATCGTATATTTTTATACAATGATTAATCAAGAAATTACCATTTCATTGCCACGGAGTTCATCTAGGTTCTTCTCCATAATCTGCTTTCTAAAACTACTCCATTCCTGAAAAAGCATTGGACAAAATGACAAAAAGCCAAACTGTAAAGGAAGGAACATGAGACCACAAAGTTATACCAATGGAACCGCTCAATATGTTTAGAATTGTCTGATTAGGATTTACCCTATAGCTTTTTCATTTTAAGAAATCTTTTATATTCTGGTAACGTTTATTATTATATGTCATCTTTTGGTTTTGAACACTTTAAAGAAAATAATTGCTGAGCTATTTAGGTAGTTATTTACATGTTTCGCATGAAATCAGTTCGGCAAGATGCATGGGAATTGCAGAATTCATCCCACTATCTGCTGCGTAAGAGTAAATTAAGGCTACATAAACCGTGGCTTTCAGGTAGGTTACTGATACTCAAACAAAAGCTCCACTCACTCTTGCAGCCAAACCAGAAGCCCTTACTAATTACTACGGTCATGAACTTAACTAGGAAACACCTATCCAAAAGCTTCCTTCTCAGGACTGCCATCTGAGCAAAAAGGACCTTGGTTCATTGGAAGGAAATAATTTCTAGCTACCAGACCATGAGAACCAAGATTTAAACCCTGGACTGCCATCTCTAGTTTATGAAATATTCTCAAAGATTGGGACGTATAATTGCCGATTCAATCAATACTTAGTCGATTCAAATAATCAATGATGCATTGAGAAGTTTTAGAGTCTTTTCATCATCGGCATTTAATCCAAGCTAATATTATTTTCTTGTGGAATTTAGAAACATCAAATTCAAGAAAACAATTTTTTTAGCATGTAACTAAAATGATTCTTCAATCCAAATAACATCTACGACAAAGATATTTCTGTCACTTAATCCATTTAACCATATAGCCTTACAAAAAAGTAAAAGGAAAAAGAAAATTAAAAGGACTAAAGTTATATCTTTCTTATTTAATATGAGTTCAAATATTATAAGTTCACATATACAAATAAACATTTACCAAATATGCAATATATTTTTTTCCTTTAGAAATGCACAATATGTCTCAAGAAAATGCTACACAACTTTGTTATTTCTTAAATTCTGAATTTTGATGAGTAATTAACTTTCCTTTTCTTTTTCCCACCATTTATCACTTAATCAAAAACATGCATGAACCCATTGCTAAACTCATCTCCCTGGTCAAGTTTAAAAGTTCATATGACAAACGAATTAAGAAAATAAATAAATATTTGAACCATGAAAAATATAAATTTATGGAAATTACTGTATTTAGCATGATATGTTCATCGAGTCCTTTTTGCAAATAGTTATCTCAATATTTTTTTCCTTCAACATATTAATAGTAAAGCTTGATTCTTGTGTTCTGAAAGCATTWGGTAAGATCCTAATGGCTTGTCATCTTCTTGGAGGCTAGCATCTAGTGAAAACAAGCTTTCAACATACAATGTCCAGGTGGTAGGAGGAMGATGGCACTTGGGCCTGCCATGGAGGAGAAGTAACAGAACCATCTTCTTGATTGTACAATTTGAATCCTACGCCATCACGAAACATCAAAATGTCACCCTCCATTGAGAGGCATCATATTGGCTTTGCAACTAAGGGACTGAACAATTTTTTCCCAGGTCTCTCCCTTGTCGTCCTTCTCAATCATTACCCATGAGTCCATAATCCGTTTGTTTCACTTAATTGTGGCTAGTTTTAGCTATATCAACAAAAATAAGAACCTCACAGTGCCTCCTCCTATCCTTCACAAACCAGTAGATCTTACCGTTAACAAATGTACCTTTGACACATTGATCATAAGATAATTATGTGTAAAATCATGAATACTCGGCCAACAATCACTCTGAAGACTATAAATCCARAGATGCGGACAATTTATAGAAATCATCACTATTTTGTAGTCATTACTTATATTGTCATATCCAAACAAGAAACCATACTATCTATATCTATATCAGGCAGTTTCTTAGATTTTCTTGTTGATGGGTTCGACAAGTTATCCCACCATCTCTCTTTGGGAGTTGAGTCCTTATTGTCAAAGTCAGGATTTTAGTTCTACTACAAATTGAACTTTTTTGGAAATAGAAATTAAAAAAAAAAAAGTGTTCCCATAAAGATCAAGTAGTCAAGTGTTAATTAGGAATTTTGCTTTCATTATAGTAAGCATCTTCTTTTCTTTGAGATAATTTTACACGCAAGCTCAACCAGGTTTCTACACAAATTTTTAAATCAACAAATCTGGACACCGCTGCATGCATATTCATCAAATTTAATTTCATACTTACTAGAAAGATCTAAAAGTTCTCCAATTAAGTCCTCAAACCGGGGGGTTTTAAAATGTCCAGATCTAACTTCTAGCAAGCCTTATTTCTAAAGGCTCTCATAAAAAATTGGGTCCAAATTTCCCAATAGATAAATGGGGACATGCTAGGCTATTAGTTTAGGAGCCTCCTAACACGCTGATGGCCATTGATGAGACCTCAAGGTATGCTGGACTAGAAGTATAACTAATGCTGTCAATCAATTTGGGGCCTCAATTGAACTTTTGATGTACAATTGCTAACATAAAAGAAACTTAAAAACACTGCAGTTGTCCCATAACTGCATCACCAACATGCATTTCCACTGTTAAGCTAACCTAAGTAGGTGAAAGGGGAATTCGTTGTTCAAGCAGACACATTCCTTCCTCTGAATACACATTATTTGGTTCATCTGAACGAAATTCAATAACAAACTTTGCATCCAACAGTTTGCAGACAACATCCTCAGCAATGCTAATTACTGCAGTTGCTGTAGTATACAGACCATCATGGAATATATTCCTTACAAAATGATGCCCTCAATGCCATCATCCCAAAAATGAAAAGAATAACAGAGGTGATCCTACAATGAACTTAAGCATGAGAAGACTACTGAAGGCAGATATATGATTATTCTATCACCACATTCATAAACCCCTTGACACAACTCTTCTAGACTAAGAATCTGGGCTCCATTTGAAAATAATTGGCAAAAGCACTGCATGCTTGTTATCATTCCAATCCGACAAGCTCCACATAAGCTCAATCACGAATGGCCCCATCGGCTTCAGGAAAAAGGGAAAATAACATAAGCCCGACCTCTGTCAAAACTTGATTTTAACAAGTTTCAATCCTAAGAAGACAAAAGGGGGAAAGGAAACACTGGAAAAGGTAATAAATAAATTACTAAGAACGAAAAATTTCCTCCCTCAAAAGGAATTTAGTACTCGACCCTTGAAAATATTTATAGTAAACAAAAGCGAAGGTTGTCTGTGAAAATGGCACTAACCAATAACGAATCATCGGACATCGAATCAAGGTATTACGAGCGGGAGCCGGACTGGGAAGAAGAACAAGTCCTGCAATTTTTGTAGTTTTAATTGATGTATCATTATAATCGTCACATGTGAAATTATTATCAATTGCAACTTGACATTTGTGATATTATGACTGGAACCAGAAGTTTGTGAGATTATCGGCTCAGATAATTCAATTCCGAGCACAATTTCAAACCATCAATTAAAAATAATCATTTGATAGTGCTATGGTATGTCCATCCCAAATTTTTTAGTTTAATTCAAGTTAATTGGAATTATTGTTGAACATCCTTTAACCATTTTCATGCCTAAAATGATTTGGCTGAATATTTTATTAAATAGTTGCAACTAATTGGTAGACCATTCCAATGAGAACAAAACTCCTATAAATTCTTGGAGATAGGCTATTTTAAATGAACCAACATTGGTGCTAGAAGTTCCAAAGATTATCTATTTGTAAAAAAATAGCAAATTCACGTGCCTAATGGTTGCACTGATTCAACAAAAATTACTAAGTCACATTTATCATCACATTTATCATCAATAATTATTTCCATCGGGATGGAAGTCCCAACAGGACAAAATATTAATATTGTAGATAGCAATTATAAAACAAGTTAGAAGTGTGGTATTGATTCTAAGACATGCCAAATGCATGATTGTGATTTTAAGGAACTTCGTAAGCAAGGCCTATGTCTTGATTCTGAAGCATGCCAAAAGCATGACCAACCTCTTTGTTCTAAAAATAAAAATCCTCAAAAGGTAAGAAGATTATATGATCAAAATGACCAATTTAGAGGTACAAGATTGTCAAGAGATAAAGAGATTCAAGTTCCTCACAATAATATAGAGAGCTCTCRATATCATAGATRGTAATGAGGATTTTGAACCAAATTAAAGATTTTGACATAGACATTATTGGTTAAAATGGAGAGATGCAATTGAATTATTGCACTCACTCCCGAAGCGTGAGGTTCTTGGTCTTGTAGCTCAAACATCATGAGGTGTAAAACTAGTTGATTATAAATGGATATTTATATGTGAAAAAAAAAGATAAAAATAATAGAGTTGTGAGATATAAATCATGACTAAGGTTTAAGGCGTTTCACAATGACAAGATATTAATTATGAAGAAACATATTCACCTGTACTGAATATAAGCTTAGCAATACATRAAAATCTTGATAGGCGTTTTTAATGGATGTAGTCACTTTTATTTATGCTGATGTAGTCACTTTTATTTATGTGATAATTATATGAAAATCCCAAAAGGGTTTCATTTGTCTAAAACATTTACTTGAGAAAATTATCCCATCAAAATAGCAATAATTATTCGTCTTAATGAATATCTGTTGAATGGTGGATATAGAAATAACAATGTATATGTTTTCATGAAGAAAACATATATTGAATTTGCAACTCGCACTAATACTCCTGAAGAGCTCAACAAAAATGTCAATTACATTAAAAATGAATTTGAGATGATAAGGCAAAAATTCCTCTTAATTTGCAAATTGAACATTTTCCTGAATGATTATTTGTTAATCAATTCAAGTATATAAGAAAAGTAACAAAATAACTTATATGAATAGTCTACATTGATTGGTATTACTTATGATGTTAGATCACTTGAAGTTGATAAATATTATTTTTGCCCATTTGAAGATGGGGAAAAGATGAAAAATCTTTCTATACCCAATAAAATGTTATGTCGTATCATTATGATTGGATCTACAATAAGGTAGATAAACGATGGACAATAGTTGGGTAGTGCCATTCAAGTACTTGGTGGTTGAACTTGGTGGTTCTTGGCCTTGATGATTGGAGAGTCCGAGAGGCGAGTAAACTCAACCTCATTTTTAACATTCTTTTTAGCTTACTGAGAGAAGTGTAGTTTGTGTGTAATCGTGACTGCATTATTTACACGCAGAGACAACCCTTAGAGAAAAAGGAAAGCCAGCTCTTTCTAAGAAGAGGGTGTTGGCGACTGTAGCGACCGAAGAAAAGAGAGAGGGAGAGTCAGAAGACGTTGGTGGCAGCCATRTAATATTGCTTTTTACCGGCAATGGAGGTCAGGAAGAAGAAGAAAGGGAAAATAAAAATAACTAAACGAAAATAATTTAGTTTCAATTTTTTTTGAATTTCATTTGATTTATAGTTTTATTCTAAGAAGAAAAAGTTCATTTAAAAATTAGTTTTTATTTTCTTAAATTGATAAAAAGGATAAGCAAACAATCGATTTAATATTTTTATTTTATTTTGAATTCTATTATTGGGACAGAAATTGACTCTTTTAATATTAATTTTTGGTCCAATACAAGCTGAAAAAATGAATAAATATATAAACACGACATTTGTATTAGAACTAAATAGATTTGGTCAACTGCGTTTGATTTCCACAAGAGCTTTTTCCTTTCTTTTTTTCCTCTCTTTTTCTTTTTGAGGGAAGTCTTTGAGGAAAAAAATTAATCTTAGAAAAAAAATTCAACTAGATAGAAAATACTTTTGAATTTCCTTAAAAGTAAAATTCGAAAACAAAAAAATTTAATTTCTAAACGTGCAATTTGATAGTTGAAAGCATTAAAAATAGAATATATTAAAAAAATTTCCTATTGTTACAACTAGTTTTAAGAAGGAAGTGTTCAATACAGAACTCAAGAACAAAGGTCCAAAAAAGGATTTTTTAAAATTTTAAAAAATGATATCAAGATAAAAATAAAATCACATGTGAAAATGAAGGAATTTAAAGACATACAGGGAAAGAGTTATCGAGACATATGAAATGACTAGTGAAGCTCAATTATCCCTCTCTCATTATCATCGATAATATTTTTCGTGCAATTAACCTTGGGTAATTGTTGTTTAGCCTTCCAAAATATCATGCTGTGTTAATTTTCCCTATATTTTCTAAATAATTTGTTATTTACTCRTTYAGTGCAAGTACTTATTTTAACATGAATATACAAAGGTTTTTACGAGATGCATATTCTTAAAGAGCAGCTATTTCTCATACTTCAAACTTTGGATTTCAATATTCAAATTGGTTGTGTTTTAGATTGTTTTTCCCCCAAAAAATATATTGGCCTTGTTAAAAAATTCATTTGTTTTACATTTCAACACAACACAAAATTTTGCTTCAATGAAAAAAATTTCACTATCAACCTAAAATATACATTTACCATGTCTTCAACAAAGTTACAAATCCAACTTTCCAATCCAAATTCAAATTTTAATATTTTAGTTTCATGCGTTTTTCATAGAAAAACTTTTTCTTCAACAAAAAGGATCGTATAAGTTCAGAATTTGTGATAATGTATTTATGCGGGAATGTACACATTAAGTAGGACGTAAGAAGGTCTCATTAGAAAACAATTGAAGAGACATATTAGTAGGCTTCAAATAAAACTTGATATGTTACGGTTTTTCCACCTACAAAAAATGCGAAAATGTGCCACTAATATGCACCCATCTTTTCTTTATGAATGTATTTGAGCAATTGAATTCCCCCTCCCCCTTTTGAAATAGTGTATAGGCACTCATCCTCGACATATTTGGTGTTTTCATTTAGATTCAAGATGTGACATTGAGGTGGTCGTGCAAAGKTAAAAGACCATTTCAAATGGTACAAATAAAGAGTCTCCTTTGTTGTTTGGATTTCCTTATTCACAGCCACCACCGAAGCCTTACAAGCCACACCCAAAGCCTCCAAGGTCTGAAAGGCCTTCAAAACCAAAGTTTTAGCCACAGCTAAAGCCTCAAGCTCTGCACAATCAATACTGTTACTATGTCCAAAGTTGGCTCCCATGGGGATTCAGACGTGATACTATGGTCGGAGGAAAATGGAGATAAACTAAGCGAGGATTCAATGTTGGGATATTGGGTAGGAAATCTTGACCGGACAACCTTCATTCAAGAATTAGTTTTGAACATTTTTTAATGATAAAATGAATGAGAAAATAATATAATATCTGAGAAAAGTTGATTCAGAAATAACTGATTAGGGAAAAAAATAGAAAATTGCTAATGAAAATTTAAATAGAAAATGGGGATATTGATTTTCCTTACACTTTTGTAGGGAAAAGAAAAGAAAAAGAAAAGCATGGGGACCTTGATGGTTATTGTCAAGCCATTATATTATTTAATTGATCTAATCAATAGCTAAGCAATCGATCRAATTGGTAAGAGTTAAATTCTKAACACATTTCAAGAGCTTTCGTGGTCTTCTTCATCTACAAAAACTGAATCGAAAATGCGTGAATCATAAATACAGGTGAATTATGTTCAAAGAAAACTATTAAGCATGAAAGTAATGATGGAAATATGGTACCTTATCATTTCCTGAGCTGATTATTTCTTCTATAATGATTCGGACCTCTCGTCCTTGATTTCTTAACTAACTGCTTACACATTTTCTTTTTGCCCAATAAAAGAAAACCGTACCAACACAATTCTTCCATATTCTTCACTAGCCACTTTGGTCTGCTAGTAAGAAATACTAGACTTCCAAGTGCAAATCCGAACCCATATCCAATGCACACTGATCTCCAAGTAAATTCACTCCAGAAGCTAGAATCATCATCATCATCTTGATATGGACCTTTAGAAGGGACTGATAGGGGATCCATTTCTCCACAGTCCTTTGTCATCGGAAATCCACACAACCCCGAGTTTCCATAGTAGGAATCGTTCATAAACGTGGTCAAATACTTTCCCTGAGGAATGCGTCCCGCCAGATGATTTCGAGATAAATTCAAAAATCCAAGAAAGGAAAGATCTCCTAATTTCTGTGGAATCTCTCCTTCAAGTTGGTTCCAAGAGAGATCCAACTTGAAGTAATTAAGACGGATGAGTTTTGCCTTTGGATAAGTGAAATGTGTAGGGGACATGGAAATGTGCAAGTCAAGTCAAGTCAATTCAAGTAATTAACATGGACGAGTTTCCCTTAGTCAAGTCAAGTAAGATGGATGAATCTAGTTTATACATATATCTATCTATACATATATACAGTACAGGAAAATGTCCACTGGCAAAGCATTGTCCCAAGTCAAGTGAAGTATTTAAGATGACAAGTCTCTCTTATTCAATTCAAGTAAGATGGCTGAGTCTGGTTTATGCACATATCTATATATGCATATAGGAAGGATAATTCGTTTATTTGCAAAACCTTATCTAGACAACTTGAGACTACTAAACCACGTATAAAACAAAAGAGAGGAATTGGAATTTTATATTCTTTGATAAGTGACTCATTATATTTAAACATTTCTTTGTTTGGTTAATAAAAATAAAAAATAAAAAACGAGGGAAAGAGGAAAGTAGGAAATTGCTAAGGAAATTGTTTTTCGTTCCAATGGATGTAGTTTAGTAGTCAAACAGTTAGCTTTTCCCTTTTATATCTTTTTTTAAAAAAATTGAATTTATAACTTAAAATTTTATATTGCTTACTTCTTCAAGCACCATCTAAATTGTTGTAGAATAAGTTAATTGTAAAATTTCTTCTATGTTCTGAGTATCACTTTCTTCTCTTGATTGAATATCTTGTCTCATTACAATCCATGTATTATTAAAATTATTTAGGTGTTTCATGTACCATATTAGGTGAGTATCACATTCCATTATCCAATTTTTAAAAGTCTTACATGTAAAAATTTATTTGAAATCTCCTAATAAAAAATGAAATAAATATGACGGGTGTTGAGACAAAGTGACATAGAAATTCTATAGTCTAAAATGTGCTTTGGAAGCATCTCGTGAAGTTGGGCAAATTCAAACTTCTAATTAACCAAAAAAAAAAAATCAAAAAATTTCCTAATATAATCCAACTTGGGTCAGTCCTTTTAAACTTAGAAGCGGCGGATTTTAGCTTTTTGATTTATAAAAATACCTAGATACTATATAAAAATGGGAAAAATATATGAAAATACTTTCAATTGAAAATTAGTCGATTGCAATCCTTCGGTCAATGATTCACTTGTATGCTTGAGTTTTGGAGGTCTCCTTTATAGGACTCAAGCTTTTGGGTCTATATTTCATATATCAAAATGAAAGTAATTAAAGTCTGTTTGTATATTACACTGAGAAAAGGTCATTTCTAAATTTTGAATACGTATTTGGCGTAGAAGACGGACTTCACCCACAGAGAGAAGCCATATACCGGTTGATGGAGAGAATCTGGAAGGAGATTAAGAAGATCGGTTTTATTCCTGACACTGAATCAGTTCTTCATGATCTTGATAATGAGGTCTGTATATTGCACTGAGAAAAGGTCATTTCTAAATTTTGAATTGATATGGGATTGATTATAAATRACTTTTCAGATTCTCTTTTCAGAGAAAAATGAGACAAAATGTATCATCTCTGAATTGAAGTTTAAAATCCTTTATTTTTCTATGTGTTTTCAATCTCTACGGAGATGATCCTATTATTTTGATTTTTGTTGTTATGGAGCTGTTTTGTGTGCTTTTATCTCKTATTCTTCCACACAATACTTAAAATCACTCAGAAATGAGAAGGTTACAGGGGAGAAAGAAAGCACAAAGGATGCAACCTCRGCAATCATGTAGGCTTCATGAATTACAGAKAAATATTAGGGTCTTGGACGGCATTGAATCCATTTAACATGGTAAGTCCTCTCGATGTCATGGCTTCTCTTCATTTATTAGGAAATGTGCAAATAATGTCTGTCCATCTTGTACTAAGAAATTTTTTAATCTTGAAGTAATGTTTTAGGCATTTAATAATAAGCATTCATCCTTGCTCTATAAAGTGTTTTGGTGCCCAGTGGGATTCAACCATGGTGCTTGTCAGAGGGAAATGGGGACAAACCCAGTGAAGGTTCAAGGTTGGGGACAAAATGAAAAGAATAACAAAAGAGCGTCAATTATGATTTATGGCTACTCTAGTACATTTAGGGAGTGTTTGGAGAAATAATATTAAAGAAGTATAATATTATTTTCATTATTATAAGCAGCTTGACTCTGGTTTTCCTGACGATCCTCGTAGTCTATAGCAGCTTGACTCACCCCTTCGCAGCTCAGAGAAACAACATAATCTATGCTTCCTTTGAGAACATTGCAATTCTTCCTCACTTGAAAGCAACGTATCTTCTGCCTGACTTTAGCATCGTTGGCCTAACAGCTTCAGTTCTACATTGAATCCCATTATCTTCTGCCATTTCCTCGGAACTCTCAATTGGCTTCATCTTCCTCTCTTTTCGACAAGACCGATTCGTAATATACTTAAGGAATCAAGTAAATCTTGATTGAGAGGATCAATTAGGTAATTTATATTAAAACTTTTATTTTATGATTTCTTCTAGATCTATCTTGGAATGTGTTGTTCTTGAAAGCTAATTCCAATGTTGGCTGACTTCATAGTCACTGCCTGCAAAAGGGTTGGAGCAATCAAGATGACTTCTTAAAATCAAAACACGGTCCTTTGCCATTGTTTTGGAAAACAAGTAAGTGTCACAAGTGACAAAGAAAAGAGCGATAAACTATTTTTATCAAAAAATAAATTAAATCATGAAATAAAGATTATGAGCAAATTAAGTAGAACTTGGTATAGGAATTAGAATATTCCTAAAGAAATTCGAATTAGCATGTTAATGTTAAGGTATAATCTTGTCTGCAAAAACATAAGAAATCAAAGTATTTAGGCCCTTCCTTTTCTTTTATAATAAACTGGTCCAGAAGAAATTTGATTAGAAAAATTCTGATAACTCGTTGATTTATCTAGTATCTAAATAAAGGATTTATTTATAAGCTTACTAGGTCGAAAATTTATGACGTTCAAAAATGTATAGATCCAATGTCACATTCAGTAAAGATTTATGATACATGTATAGGATGTACTCAATGTGTCCGAGCTTGCCCGACCGATGTATTAGAAATGATACCTTGGRACGGATGTAAAGCTAAACAAATTGCTTCTGCTCCAAGAACGGAAGACTGCGTTGGTTRTAAAAGATGTGAATCCGCCTGTCCAACGGATTTCTTGATTGTTCGGGTTTATTTAGGGGTTGAAACGACTCGAAATATGGGTCTAGCTTGTTGATATGTTCCAACAAATTCTACTTGAATCCATTTGATTTTTTTTACCGACAAGACCCGTGCTCAGGGAATTTGAGATGATAAGGCAAAAATTCCTCTTAATTTGCAAATTGAACATTTTCTCGAATGATTATTTGTTAATCAATTCAAGTATATAAGAAAAGTAACAAAATAATTTATATGAATAGTCCACATCGATCATTCCTTTATCAAAAGCTAAACAAGAAAGTAGAAACCTAYATCCATGGAAGAAGACGGGGAGGAGTTGACTCCATTTTGGCTACAGAGCACTACCAATCGCCGCCGCACTGACCGTATTCGGAATAGTTTATCGTCTCTCTTCTTTAGCCCCGAGCTTCTTATCGTTGTTCTGCTGGTAACAGCTGTTTCCTTCTTAGTTTTCGTAGTGCCTCCAACTCTCTCTCTGTCTGCTCAAATCTTTCGGCCGAACACTGTAAAGAAAAGCTGGGATTCGATCAATGTAGTACTAGTTCTCTTTGCTTTAGTGTTTTCTTTCACTAACGTAAAGGAGGAAATGTGCATCTTAAACGTTTTAACAAGTGAATTTTCTGATCTTGAAGTAGTATTTTAAGCATTTTAATAATAGGCATTCATCCTTGCTCTATTTCGGGTTTCAGTTCTCAATGGGATTCAACCACGGTGCTACTGTCAGGAGGAAATAGGGACAAACCGAGTGAAGGAGGTTCAAGGTTGGATATTTCATAAATTTCAAGGGAAATGGGGATAAAAAGATGCCCTGCATAGTCCGTAACTGGTTATGATCATTCTATCACCTCTTACTGACCATAACTAGTTCTTGACCCTTGTACCGCATTTGGCTATCAAATGGTCATAGAGCGTAAATTATGATAGCGTATGGATATCCTGCAATTACATTTAAGGAGTGTTTGGAGAAATAATATTAAAGAAGTATAATATTATTTTCATTAGTTATGATTAGAAAATGAACTGATTAATTTATGGAAAGATTGTGATTAGATTTAGTATTTGGTTCGAATGCTGCCACACTTTCAAGCTTGTTCCATATAGTTGATTGAAAGTGGATTTTGGAAAACGCTTTAAGTATAATTATATTAAATATATTTTATTTTTGATACTGTTGAAATAAAATATAACTTATATAATTGAAGATAATTATTTTTGATAGGTTTTTTCGAGTTGGATGATATAAAAAACGTAAGTATTATTTGTTTAAATTGCTCTTTAAGTTATTCAAATTGGTACTGGAATTATAAAATTTCTTATAAATACCACATGACATTGAAGGAGGAACATATACAAAAATAAACTTTATTACTAATAAACTTAAGTGCTGAATCACTTACAAACATACTAATGTGATAAAAAGTACACATTATTTTGATGCCAAAATTCAACTTGGCTTTATTACACACAATCGAATAGAAAAAGACATAAAGAGCAATACGACATAAAACATCACGAAAAGCAATTGAAAATGAGAATCATAAGCTTCCAACACAATTAGCAAGGGATTCCGTAGAGGATTGAATCTTGAGATTCTTCCCGTCACGCTCCTTTGTTAACATTTTCACCTCCTTTCTCGTCAAATGCAGCTCTTTTATTAACATTTTCACCTCCATTCTCGTCAGATACAGCTCCTTTGCCAACATTTTCACCTCCATTCTCCTCAGATACAGCTCCTTTGTCAACATTTTCACCTCCTTTCTCGTCAGATGCAGCTCCTTTGTTAACATTTTCACCTCCTTTTTCTTCAGATGCAGCTCCTTTGTCAGCATTTTCACCTCCTTTCTCGTCAGATGCAGCTCCTTTGTTAACATTTTCACCTCCTTTCTCCTCAGATGTAGCGAGAAAATTCTTTTACCAAAAAAATGAGCGTTTAGGGTAATTTGCATTTAGAGTCTTACCTTTTTACCAAGAAATTTCTCACATTTCTTTGTCTTTTTGTGTTTAAAGTAAYCTTTTTCTTCCGTAGTATCGTCGTGGGATATGTAATAACCACAATAGTAATTTAMTCCCAAAAAATCATATGATCCTTTGATTTTAATTTCCACATTTGTCCCATCGTTGTCCTTAATTTTCCAATCAAATTTTGGAAGTTCGCTGGCATTTGTAAGCATCGTTCGGGGATATTTACCCCTTACCAATGGTTCCAAAAACCTATATATTTCAGAAGGAAAATTTAATAATCTTTTAGTGGTAAGATTGGAGCAGATCTTTAAATATTTTATAAGTAAAAAATCAGTACAGGAAGGAGAAAATAACCACATACCAACCCACATTAAAATCAAATTCTCGCTTAGCTGCCTCCTTGTCCGCCTCAGCCTCCTTGTCAGCCTCATACCATGGAGTAGAAAGTCAAATCCCTATCTGGCCACCCTCAACCTATAACTTTTTTATATATTTTATTTCAAGTGATTATTTTTCTCAAAATTTGTCATTAACATATTAAAAAAATCATATAATATTCTTTAACATGAGAAACAAATATTAATTGTTAACCTTTTCGGCCAGCTCTTCGGATCTGTATAGGTCGACGACTTCTGCATGAGCACAAAGCAAATTGTGTGCCACCTTATAAGGGTCCTCTTCTGGATTACAAGCAGAAGGCAATTTATACAATTGACGTGCTTTTTTTGGTAGCTCTTCTCCTACAATATTGCCTCTACCAGGAGCAAAGGCGAAGTATACATAGCCATAGAGAACAAACATGCTTGGCTCATTCAAGGTAATCCAATGTTTCACACGATCACCAAAGTTCTGAAAACATATTTTTGCAAAATAACGGAAGTCCTTCCTGTTTAAGGATGCAATTGATCATTAGCATCTCATTAAAAGAAATACTATATTATAAGGAAAAACTAGTATAGTACAGAACAAGCCACACGCAAGCAGCTCATCAAAAACTCAAGTTTCTACTCATAGTGTCAAAATAAATAAATAAGTAAATAAAATCTCAAGAAGAACTTCATCGTAAAAAGATTAAGTTGGTTTTTCAATAGAGTCTCATTCGAAAGTTTGTCAAGTTTAACTTTTGCAAACATGCTCAATCTACCTAAATATGAGCTTGAGCTTAGGTAAAATTCAATCAAGTTCAAATTGATAATTCATGCCAAATCATGGAACACTTAMACTATGTTTTCGTCTAAGAAACCCCCATATTCTTGTTCTAGCTTTTGAGGTACATCCCAATGGAAAAGAGTTGCAACGGTGTGATGTCTGATAGAAAATAAATATATAAGAATCGATATTAATTCATAATCAAATGAAGATAGATTATGCCTCATAAAATTCAACAAGTTAATTAGTTTTACCATTTATCTTGAGCACGTTAATAAGATTGTTGTAGTACTCTACTCCTTTCTGGTTCACAACACCATCACATTTTCCATCTATGACACAAATTTATGGTTAGTTAATATTTTCTTTATTTGTTCTTCAAAATATAAAAATTCCACACCTCATGCATGCATATAATCTTCTTTATTACCGGGTACTATTCGAGGCCATGAAATCGAAAATCTATAAGCATTCACTCCCAATTCCTTCATTAATTGCACGTCCTCCTGCCAAACAGTTAATGTAGAAGAGAAAACGTTTATAGGTATATGAAGAACATTAAAGATGTAATAGTTTATGTATATTTATATTTAATATTTTGTAAATCGTAAATATACCTTGTACATTTCATATGAATTACAAGCCTTCTTCGCATTCGTCTGACCCAAAATAACCGCTGTGATTTCAAAACATTTTTCGAAATAAACATAAGGGATATAATAAAATTAATTAAAAAAATAGTGCATTCCTTTCTACTGGAAGGCATACCTGGGCGATTTTCGATAAACTCATCCCATATGCCCTTGCCTCTTCCGTCAACATCAGTGGCACCCTCAATCTGCAAAACCAATATTAAAATATATAAGAATCAATTAGCTCATAAACCACAAGGTTGATTTTACACAACAAGAATAAGAAAGTGGATGATACATTTTAAATTAAATTTAGATAAACTTAGTGTTAGAAGTTTGTGCTAAAATAATCAAGCAAAGGTATATTAAAACAATTCGACAATCTTCTTTCATTACTTAAATTAGATCATATTAATCTAAATATGAGAAATAGAGAATATAAAGTTATATATTTTGCATGGTTTGAGAATGTACGCACTTGATAAGCAGAAGTTGCTACTCCAAAGAGAAAATCATCTCCAAAATCAGATGGAATGAGACTGGCCATTTCCTCAACTGGGATACAAAGGCTCTTTGTGGTAGTAAATAGCTAACGAGTATGAGTTGCTATTGCAGTGCTAAGCCCTCCTCTGCATGGACTCTATTTATAGAGGGCTTGGAATGGGACTGTTTGTCCTTTTCTCTAGGAACTAGTTATTTCAAGCACCCTAACTCAATCCTTTCTAACCATCGCGTGTAAACGCATATTTTTTCCCTTTTTTTAAATTTTCCGTTTAAATTATATATAAGATAAATATAATTTTTCTAATACAAGCCACAGCTTCTTTTTCCTTTTTCATTCCCTTTTCAACAATATATAAGGTAAACATGATATTTTTCTATACCAAGATTCTCCTTCCTTTTTTACGTTTCTCATCCTAAAAATATCATATCCATTTTCTTTTTACCACTGCACTGGGTCGTTTCTTTCTCACTACCCATAAGCTTTTCTTTAAAAAAATTTGTACAGTTGGAGATTATAAAAAACGCAAAGCCAAAATGCTAGACATAAGTTTTACTCATTTATGCCTTCTACTCGTTATTATCTTGAGTTTAAGTCTCAAAATGATATTGTTTTGAGCATTTTTGAACTTGTTTTGGAAAACTCCTTAAACGTGGAAAACGCTAGACAGAAAACTATGGACGAACTACGCTTACTGTACAGCTAATTGACCTGCAAAGAACACCACTCTAGGAAGCATATGTGCAGTATTTGAAGGGAAGTTTGTGAACGTGAAGAAAACAAAAGCTTTTTTATTTTTCCTCTCTTTGCGCCTCATATCTTATCACATGCAAAAGTATCTTAAGTGCAGTATTTTTTAAAGGAAGGTTGTGAATGTGATCAAAATAAAAGCCTTTTTATTTTTCCTCTCTTTGCGCCTCATCACATGCGAATGCATCTTAAGCAGATCTCCAGAAGCTTATATTCCTAGTACTTCATTGACTGGGTTAAGCTTTTGGAGGTATTAAATGGTAAGTATACTACCGACCTAGTACTTGTTATCATTTTTATTGTTTTAATTCATAATACTGTGTTCATTTGCACATTCACTATGCTGAGTTTTTGGTTCGGCTGGCATTTGGCATTGAACTTCGCTATTTATAAAGTAGTTTAAGTAAGCTAAATGTTTAAGTTAGTACAAGTCTCTTTTGCTTTCACTCAATGGAGGATTTGTCTTATTGCTTCATGCTCTATCCTATCATAGAGTTCCTTGTAGTCTGGTTGTACACCATGGTAGTATACAGGTTTCTTAGATCTAAATTACAATTACATTATGTTAGGCATATGGTTTATTGTTTAACATGGCCTTTTGGAATATGATGATAATTTTTAGTTGCCTGCTACTGGTTTTAATTTAATTTGCAATTAAATTTCTTGTGCTTTTGTAATACAAAATGGAGGGTTAATATTATAATAGCTTTCGTCACTAATAATTCTCCTCTTGTGACTACTTTTATTTGCCATGCAAATTGAATGAAATTGAAAAAGCACAAAAATATTATGTAGCAATGCTGTATTTCGTCCCCATATAATATATCTATGTTGCTGAATTATTTTTTCTCTAAATAACATATTTATATCGATAAATAATTTTGTTGCATAAAATTTATTTTCATGTAAATGAGTTCATCATAAACATTTTGTCACCAATATTACCATATACTGGATGACGAAATATTTCTTTTCCAAGCATTTTTTCACCACTACCAAAGATTGGGTCACCAGAATTATCTTTGAAGAATAAATTTGCCATAAAATAGATCAGTCACAAAATGTTTTATCTCTAAATCATATATCTATTTTGTCAATAATCGATGGACCTCCCAATCAAACATTCTCCAAATATGTGTTAAGATCACAAAACCYAGAGAAAAAGTAACGAAGAGAATAACAGAAAGCATCACTCTGATCCGAACTTATCCAAATGATGAATTATGGACTATATATTGGCACAACAAAAAGAAAAAGGTCAATCAGCTCATAATGACCGAAGAATATCAAATGGTTAGTTAGTAAAAAGTCGCCATTGGAAAACCGCTCCATTAATACTCCTCCTTGACGGTCCATTTACCAAGTATAACTTAGAGATGAACTAAAAAGGGTCATTTTTGTCCAAAAAATATAAGTTCAATAAATGAAGCGTGGATTTAGCTCCATTTAATATTTATAGCAAATAAAAAATGAAGGTTACCTATGAAAATGGACCAAAATGTTAAAGAATCATCGGAAATTGATTCAGTAGGCCCTTTAATTTTGAGAAGAAAAGTTTCTAACAAACCTGAGAGAAAGTCACATACAATAAGTTGTGAACTCCTTTCTTTTTTTTTTTTTTTGTTTTATTAAAAACTTTTCACGTCGACATAACGTTTCATCTYCTGCTCCTCTCTGTCTCTCTTTATCTGGTTCCGATGCCACCAGTTAAGGAGTTCCAAAGGTGTGCTTTAATCAATGCTGAGAAGACAAGAAAAGCCCTCTCTTTCTGTTGGGACTTTCTGAGATGACGATGTTGATGATGAAGAGGACAAGTCTATTTGTTTTGAGCCCTCTCTTTTTAGATGAGATGACYAGAAAGGGAATCATTCCAACTATTGTCACTTCCAATTCTTTGATTCATAGTCTTTGCAATCTAGGTAGACGGGAGGGGGTCAAGAAACTCTCGAGGAGATGGTGGAATTCAAAATCTTCCCAAAAATTGTTACATTCAATATGTTTGYTGATGATCTGTGTAAAGATACGAATCACGAAATCTAAGCCATGATTTAAAGAGGTGAAAATCCTAATACAGTCACGTACAGTTCGTTAATGGATGGATACTATCTCCAAGACTGAATAGGAGAAGTAAGGAAATTTTTACGAGAATTGAGTAGATATTATTGATGGTATGTGATTTTTGAGTTTGAAATTTTCTACTAAGAAAGACCCCTTTATCTCCCCATTCTTTTTTGAGAAGTCCTTGGGGGAAAACTCTATCATCGACAAAACTTAAATTACATATTTGAATTTCCTTGGACATAATTTCTTTTCGAAAAGGGACAAGACTTCTAAATCTGCCTTTTACAACCAAAAGTATGAGAAATTATGTGAGAAAATAGAATGTGGTGTTTCATAWACACATTGAAAAATTAAACATGGATTGTATCAATTAGCAAACTTCCACATTGTCACAACTAATTTGAAGAACCAATCAAAAAAATAAAATAAAACCGAGGAAAGAGTTTCGTATGATTTACAAAWTGAAATCAAAAGAAAAACAAAATCAAGATCAAAACACTTGTTTAGATGAACAAATTTAAAGACGTGCAAATGAAATATTATCCAGATGGAAGAAATAACTATAACTAAAACTCCGTTATCCCTATTCGGTTGTCATCAACAACATTTCCCAAGCAATTTAACCTTGGCAAACGGCAGTTTAACCTTCCAAAATATTTCGTACTCTTAAATACAGCCTATCTTCTCCAATTGGTGCACCATCTAAATTGCTGTAGAATAACTGACAAACATCGAATAATCAAGAACCCAGTTCATGTAGTAATTGATGGTGTTGATAATGAAATCTTCCGTGTTCAATGATTTCCTATTACGAGTTTATAAGTTCATGATTTCCTATTTAGGTGTTCCATGTAATTCAATGATTTCTTATTATTCAAGTTTATAGGATCGTGATTTCCTMTTTAGGTGTTCCATGCACCATATATTAAAAGTTTATGGGATGCTTCATAGCATTGCATTCCATACAAAGTCTAACGTGAATTAAAAWTTTATTAGAAAKCTCCTATTAGAAAATGAAACAATCRTATATTTTTATACAATGATTCATCAAGAAATTACCATTTCATTGTCACTGAGATCATCTAGGTTCTTCTCCATATTCTGCTTTCTAAAACTACGCCATTCCTGAAAAAGCATTGGACAAAATGACAAAAAGCCAAACTGTAAAGGAAGGAACGTGAGACCACAAAGTTATACCAATAGAACCGCTCAATATGTTTAGAATTGTCTGATTAGGATTTACACGATAGCTTTTCCATTTTAAGAAATCTTTTATATTCTGGTAAAGTTTATCATTATATGTCATCTTTTGGTTTTGAACAATTTAAAGAAAATAATTGCTCAGCTATGTAGGTAGTTATTTACATGTTTCGTATGAAATCAGTTTGGCAAGATGCATGGGAATTGCAGAGTTCATCCCACTATCTGCTGCATAAGAGTAAATTAAGGCTATATAAACCATGGCTTTCAGGTCGGCTACTGATACTCAAACAAAAGCTCCAATCACTCTTGCAGCCAAACCAGAAGCCCTTACTAATTACTACGGTCATGAACYTAATTAGGAAACAACTATCCAAAAGCTTCCTTCTCAAGACTGCCATMTGAGCAAAAAGGACCTTGGTYCATTGGAAGGAAATAATTTCTAGCTACCAGACCATGAGAACCAAGATTTAAACCCTGGACTGCCATCTTTAGTTTATGAAACATTCTCAAAGATAGGGACATATAATCGCCTATTCAATCAATAYTTAGTCGATTCAAATAATCGACGATGCATTGAGAAATTTTTGAGTCTTTTCATCATCGGCATTTAATCCAAGCCAATATTATTTCCTTGTGGAATTTAGAAACATCAAATTCAAGAAAATGCCTTTTGGTGCAAACAGTACAGAAACCTAAAAAAAAAAAAAAAACAAAAACCCAAGGAAAATCCAATATCTCCTACTTCCTAAATTTTTTAGTATCCTCACCGATCCGTGACGGACTCTACATTCTTATGGTCGTGGGAGGTACGGAAAGAACGTAATGACTGTTAACCCATTTTTATAGATTACATGAAGTTTAGATTCATAAGTTTAAATATGGTAGTATATAGAATTACATAAGTTAAGAATAGGTATCTTACAATTCTTTTATAGAAACTAACATACTACAATTTAAACAGTAATCTTCTTAAGTAGACATCTATGTTCGAGATAGTTTTTTTTAAAGC
>MEJB01000082.1:70694-83471 GCA_001752375.1 Rhazya stricta
TCTAAAACCACCAATTCAACCCCATGTAGTACGTGTTAAGTAAAGAGAAAGGTTATGTATATAATGTTTTAAATTTCTTAAAGAACGATTAAAAAATGGAGAGTTGACCCTGGAACTGAAGAAGACTAAAAACAAACTTAGGATATGACTTTCAAACACTTACAAATGTCAAACTGAAGTACAATAAGAGACTCCGGGACCACCATCGTTCGACGAGAGACACTACGAAAAAACTAATGAAAAATAATCATAAGGAGAGACGATATTCTAGATGATCGACTCTTCACGTTACACTTTCCCGACAACCCAAAACACATTAAATCTCTGGGTTTAAAACTACTTTAATATGAGTTCACGTTAAGGTTTTGATAAACTATGCTAGGTAGATTGTCCAATCCATTAAAGGTTATAAATAAAAAGTCACCAGGATCGTGTAACTATCGCGAGAAGAGTAGCCAACATTTAAAGCATCCATACTACAGAACACAAACTATTCCAAAGAAGCATCACCCTGACAAGTTAAGGTAATGTGGCTAATTTCACAAGAGCAACAATTGTCAAAACCAATAGTTCTGCGGAAACCGTTCCTTTCTTCTATTTTGGCCCATCCAAAATGATGCACAGCACTGGCAATCTGACAGTCCAACAAAACATGTGGAATCCATTTATAAGAAGGAAGGTACTCCTGTCCTAGGTCCTCTCATTTCGTTGTTTTCCTCAGTTTCAGTGAAAAACTTCACCTCGCTCTCCTGTAAAATAACATAATATATGTAAAGAGTTGTTTTTTACTAACATCTGTACGAGGGCTCTTAAGCTGTCTAAATTGAACAATAGACAATAAAGCAAAGCAATTACAGAAAATCCATCAACTCATTTATGCCTAGAATACTACTGAGAAAGTAATTACCACTATGGGATAAAAAGGTTTTAACAAAAGAAAATATTAGGAGGGCTATGATTGTGACTTGGAGTAACATTAATACAAAWGCTTCTTTTGTCTACTAATTGAGCCAGGTTTTCTACTATGCAATTTATCATCCTTTCAACACCTGTTAGCTTTTATCATCGAGTAAATATGCTGAGGCCCTCCCTCCTGGATCACCCATTGAACATCTTAACGTTCGTAGCYAGATTTTCTGAATTCTATTGTTTACTTATTTAATGACACTATGTGACTTCTGAATATCATGAATATTCCTGATATTCATTCTATTGTTTACTCGCTTGATAACTTAGTGATAATTACTCCAAAGACCATATAATTCATCTCTACTTAATTAGGACAAACCCCATTTTCCATAATATCTAGGCCACAGAGGTTCCCTYAGGACCACACAGATAAAAAGTAAAAGAACACAACATGCCCAACTTCATAACCAAATCTTTCAATAGACAACCTGGAGAATGACCCATCAAAAAGAAATACCCTTTGTGTGTCATCAGATTTTGCGACCGTAGTTATCTATGGTTCATGTCGGGACCTGGGATTTTGGAAACCTGAAAACTCAAACTGGACAAAAATCTATACGTCAAGAACACATAGAAAAAGGAGAAAAATCTATACGCCAACACCTCGATATATTTTGAATGTTACATATTTCGATTGTTAATTTTTTGCGATTAATTCTATAGGCCAAATTTGAGCATGCGATATTAAAGGCCCTATTCCCACAATAGGAATATACAAAATAGATTAAGAAATATTTGAACTATGTTTCATACTTAATGYTCAGACCTCGTCTCCGAACTCAAAAATAKTTTCAAAGAATTTGAATTTTAAAATTGAAAGATTTTTTTCTTCTATTTCGATTTTGACCAAAAGAAAAATATTTCTTTGAATTTTGATTTCCTTACCATGTAACGGAACCCCATCTTACATTGTTGATTACTCAGGCATGCTTCTCGTAGCTGCATGGCGTCCGAGGAGATTCTATGTAAATGAAGCAAACCATAGAGACCTCGGTTTTGATCTTTTGAAATGAATACAGTCACTAAACTTGAGAATAAATCGAAGATTTGAGAGGCAAAGCTCTTTAGACCAACCCCACTTGAAGAATAGAACTTGACGATATCTATTACACAGGCAATGCRATACCATTGCAGGTTGGAGGAGCATGAAGTTATAACCTGAGAGAACAAAGAACGGAATGCTTGTACTCGAAAACTTCAAATAGTCTGAATAGTTCTCTATGGGTCGCTCCAGTCTTCTAGTTTAAAGAAAAATTTCAAAAAAATAACATTGCATATTTGTACTTGAATGATTTATTGTAGAATTGTTCTATTGTTAAAATATTTTCTTTAAGTGACTTTTCGCAACTTCGGTCCTTCATAAAAGTTCTGCTCCAATCTTTTGTGTGAGTATAAAATTTATAACCGCAAAGAAGGTTGAGTAAATCACATAAAATAGTCCTCTATATAAAGAGTTCAAGATATAGAGCTTGAAATTAGGAAGACAGTTTTCTATCTATGGGGAAGGTGTATGTATGATATTATATATACCTTCTTGAATCATAAAAGTAAAAGGAACTAATATTGAAAATCTTGAAAAAGCTCTATAATCTTGAGCCGCTGTTTAGGCAACAATGGGCTTTTCTTCTTATCTTGAAATAATCACTAATTAGGACATAGGTGAGCCGTTTTCATTGGCCATGGATGCAAGAAAATGCTGCTTAGAGCCCTCGTATTTCCTCTATCAAGTTCTTGACAACAAAATTAGTCTTTGCTTTTCTTGTAACTAAGAAGATGGTGGTAATTTTTTATTTCTCATTGCTAAGGGACTTTCAAGGAAGACTTTGTTCACGAACGACCCTGGTTAGCTGGGCTTGTTATAATAGAACAGTAAGGTTAAAATTGAGGATGGTTACTTGAGAAAGGGTCTTGGTCTTCGATCACGTGAAGGTAGGCTTGGAAGAGCAGTATGGTTAACAACCTCATTTGCTTCTTCATCATAGTATATGTATTATATTCTTCTAGATAATTAAATAAAAAAAATTGTCACAAGAAAACTTGCAAAGTAACATGTTTGTCYAGACCTAAAAAGACATGAGCTATAAGTAAACTAATTTCGGCAAAAAGTACACCATCTTTATCTGTTATCTTAAACGCTGGTTTTCCTGACGGTCCTCGTAGTCTATAGCAGCTGGACTCAGCTCCTTCGCAGCTCAGAGAAACAACATAATCTATGCTTCCTTTGAGAACATTGCAATTCTTTCTCACTTGAAAGCAACGTATCTTCTGCTTGACTYGAGCAWCGTTGGCCTAACAGCTTCTGTTCTGCATTGAATCCCATTTTCTTCTGCCATTTCCTTGGAACCCTCAATTGGCTTCACCTTCCTCTCTTTTCAACAACTGTCCACGACCGATTTGTAATATGCGTAAGGAATCAAGTAAATCTCAATTGAAAGGATCAATCAGGTAATTTATATTAAAACTTTTATTTTTATGATTTCTTCTAGATCTATCTTGGAATGTGTTGTTCTTGAAAGCTAATWCCAATGTTAGCTGACTTCATCGTCAATGCCTGCGGAAGGGTTGGAACAATTAAGATGACTTCTTAAAATCAAAACACTGTCCTTTTTCATTGTCACAAGTGACAATGAAAAGAGACAAAGAAAAGAGAGATAAACTATTTTTATCAAAAATTAAATTAAATCATGAAATAAAGATTATGAGCAAATTAAGTAGACCTTGGTATGTTAGGGTTTTCTTTCACTAACGTAAAGGAGGAAATGTGCATCTTAAACGTTTTAACAAGTGAATTTCCTGATCTTGAAGTAGTATTTTMAGCATTTTAATAATAGGCATTCATCCTTGCTCTATTTCGGGTTTCAGTTCTCAATGGGATTCAACCATGGTGCTACTGTCAGAAGGAAATAGGGACAAACCGAGYGAAGAAGGTTCAAGGTTGGATATTTCATAAATTTCAAGGGAAATGGGGATAAAAAGATGCCCTTCATAGTCCGTCTTCCCAAAAATGATCCTACAATAACTAGTTATCATCATTCTATCACSTCTTACTAACCATAACTAGTTATTGAATCTTGTACCGCTTTTGGCTATCAAAAGGTCATAGAGCGTCAATTATGATAGCGTATGGATATCCTGCAATTACATTTAGGGAGTGTTTGGAGAAATAATATTATTTTCATTAGTTATGATTAGAAAATGAACTGATCAATTTATGGAAAGATTGTGATTAGATGTTCGAATGCTGCCACAGTTTCAAGCTTGTTTCGTATAGTCGATCGAAAGTGGGTTTTGGAAAACGCTTTAAGTATAATTATATTAAATATATTTTATTTTTGATACTGTTGAAATAAAATATGACTTATATAATTGAAGATAATTATTTTTTATGGTTTTTTTGGGATTGAATGATATAAGAAACGTAAGTATTATTTGTTTAAATTACTCTTAAGTAATTCAAATTGGTACTGAACTTATAGAATTTCTTATAAATACCACATGACATTGAAGGAGGAACATATATAAAAATAAACTTTATTACTGATAAACTTAAGTGCTGATTCACTTACAAACGTACTATTGCGATAAAAAGTACACATTAATTTGGTGCCAAAATTCAACTTGGCTTTATTACACACAGTCGAATAGAAAAGACATAAAGAGCAATACGACATAAAACATCACGAAAAGCAATTGAAAATGAGAATTGTAAGCTTCCAACACAATTAGCATGAGATTCCGTAGAGGATTGAATCTTGAGATTCTTCCCATCGCGCTCCTTTATTAACATTTTCACCTCATTTCTCGCCAGATGCAGCACCATTTGTCAACATGTGCACCTCCTTTCTCGTCAGATGCAGCTCCTTTCTTGTCAGATGCAGCGAGAAAATTCTTGTACCAAAAAAAAGAGTATTTAGGGTACCTTGCCCATTTATTATTGATGTCTACATAAACAAGGCCAAAATCCCTTGTATAACCTTGAAGCCATTCAAAATTATCCAATAATGACCAAACAAAGTAACCTTTCACATTAACCCTGTTAAATAATAAAAAAGAATATCAGATTAAAATGTATTCTATACTCAATTCTAGACAATCAAATATATAGAAGCTTATTTAAATTGAGCTTTAAGTGAAAATTGTTCAAAGGAAACAAAATGTGATTTACCCCTCATCTTTGGCTTTCTTCATAGATTCCAGATGACCTTGAAGATATTGAACCCTTTCATTATCACAAAGATGGGGAAAGATCGGTTTTTCAGGATCTTTTGGGTCATRAGTATCAATACCTGCATATTGTAATGCCGAAAAAATTAACTTTTTTGTTAATTAATATTTTATAGGTACAACCATTACTTACCATTCTCCGTGATATAAATAGTCGGATCATCATATTTGTTCTTCAAATGAACCAAAAGGTCATAGAGCCCTTTTGGATATTTGGTATTATAACTCTCACCAACCTATGCATTGCAAGAAACAGAGACAAAGTTGTTATTCCAAAACTTGCTTTTATATATAATAACAACTTGTAATTTGCATTTAGAGCCTTACCTTTTCACCARGAACTTTCTCACATATCTTTGTCTTTTTGTGTTTAAAGTAACCTTCTTGTTTCRTAGTATCGTCATGGGATACGTAATAAGCACAATAGTAATTTAATCCCAAAAAATCATATGATCCTTTTATTTTAATTTCCACATCTTTCCCATCGGTGTCCTTACTTTTCCATTCAAACAATGTTGGAAGTTTGCTCACATTTGTAAAGATCGTCTCGGGATATTTACCCCTTACCAATGGTTCCAAAAACCTATATATTTCAGAAGGAAAATTTAATAATCTTTTAGTGGTAAGATTGGGGTAGATCTTTAAATATTTCAAAAGTAAAAAATCAGTAGAGGAAGGAGAAAATAACCACATACCAACCCACTTTAAAATCAAATTCTCGATCAGCTGCCTTCWTGTTGTCAGCCTCCTTGTCGAGTGGTTCATACCATGGAGCAGAAAGTGAAATCCCTATCTCGCCATCATTAACCTATAATTTTTTTATATATTTTAATTCAAGTGACTCTTTTTCTCAAAATTTGGCATTGAGATATTAAAAGAATTCATATAATATTCTTTAACACAAGAAACAAATATTAATTGTTAACCTTAGGGTCTGAGTTGGTCAGCTTTTCTGATTTGTATAGGTGAACGACTTCTGCATGAGCCCGAAGCAAATTGTGCACCACCTTATAAGGGTCCTCTTCTGCATTACAGGGAGAAGCTGAGGCTGGACGATTTTTATATATATGACGTATCTCTTCTGCTACAATATTGCCTCTACCGGGAGCAAAGCCRAAGTATACATAGCCATAGAGAGCAAACATGTTTGGCTCATTCAAGGTAATCCAATGTTTCACACGATCACCAAATTTCTCAAAACATATTTTTGCAAAATAACGGAAGTCCTTCCTGTTTAAGGATGCAGTTGATCATTAGCATCTCATTAAAAGAAATACTGTATTATAAGGAAAAACTAGTATAGTATAGAACAAGCCACATGCAAGCAGCTCATCAAAAACTCAAGTTTCTACTCATAATGTTAAAATAAATAAATAAGTAAATAAAATCTCAAGACGAAGTTTACCTGAAAAAGATTAAGTTGGCTTTTCAATAGAGTCTCGTTCGAAATTTAGTCACGTTTAACTTTTGCAAACATGCTCAATCTACCTAAATTTGAGCTTGAGCTTGGATAAAATTCAATCAAGTTCAAATTGATAATTCATGCCAAGTCATGGAATACTTACACTATTTTTTCGTCTAAGAAACCCCCATATTCTTCTTCTAGCTTTTGAGGTACATCCCAGTGGAAAAGAGTTGCAACAGGTGTGATACCTGATAGAAAATAAATATGTAAGAATCGATATTAATTCATAATCAAATGAAGATAGATTATGCCTCATAAAATCCAACAAGTTAATTAGTTTTACCATTTATGATGAGCTCGTTAATAAGATTGTTGTAGTACTCYACKCCTTTCTCGTTCACAAAACCATCACATTTTCCATCTATGACACAAATTTATGGTTAGTTAATATTTTGTTTTTTGTTCTTCAAAATATAAAAATTCCCCACCTCATGCATGCATATAATTTTATTTATTACCAGGTAATATTCGAGGCCATGAAATCGAAAATCTATAAGCTTTCACTCCCAATTCCTTCATTAATTGCACATCCTCCTGCCAAACAGTTAATGTAGAAGAGAAAACATCCATAGGTATAAGAACATCATTAAAGATGTGATAATTTATGTATATTTATATTTAATATTTGTAAATCATAGACGTACCTTGTACATTTCATATGAATTACAAGCCTTCATCGCATTGTCCTTACCCAAAATAACCCCTATGATTCCAAAACATTTTCATAAACAAACATATGGGATATGATAAAATTAATTTGAAAAATGTGCATTTCTTTCTCTACCTGGGTATTTTTTAATAAACTCATCCCATATGCCCTTGCCTCTTCCGTCAACATCAGTAGCACCCTCAATCTGCCAAACCAATATTAAAATATATGAGAATCATTTAGCTCATGAACCACAAGGTTGATTTTACACAACAAGAATAAGAAAGTAGATGATACAATTTAAGTTTAGATAAACTTAATGTTAGAAACTTGTGCTAAAATAATCAAGCAAATGTATATTAAAACAATTCGACAATCTTCTTTCGTTACTTAAGTTAGATCGTGTTAATCTAAATATGAGAAAGAGAATATAAAGTGATATATTTTGCATGGTTTGAGAATGTACGCACTTGATAAGCAGAAGTTGCTACTCCAAAGAGAAAATCATCTCCAAAATCAGATGGAATGAGACTGGCCATTTCCTCAACTGGGATACAAAGGCTCTTTGTGGTAGTAAATAGCTAACGAGTATGAGTTGCTATTGCAGTGCTAAGCCCTCGTCTGCATGGACTCTATTTATAGAGGGCTTGGAATGGGACTGTTTGTCCTTTTCTCTAGGAACTAGTTATTTCAAGCACCCTAACTCAATCCTTTCTCACCATCGCGTGTAAATGCATATTTTTTCCCTTTTTTTTAAATTTGCCGTTTTAATTATATATAAGATAAATATAATTTTTCTAATACAAGCCACAGCTTCTTTTTCCTTTTTCATTCCCTTTTCAACGATATATAAGGTAAACATGTATTTTTCTATCCCAACATTCTCCTTCCTTTTTTACGTTTCTCATCCTAAAAATATCATATCCATTTTCCTTTTACCACTGCACTGGGTCGTTTCTTTCTCACTACCCATAAGCTTTTCTTTAAAAAATTTTGTACAGTTGGAGATTATAAAAAAAGCAAAGCCAAAATGCTAGACATAAGTTTTACTCATTTATGCCTTCTACTCGTTATTATCTTGAGTTTAATTCTCAAAATAATATTTTTTTGAGCATTTTTGAACTTGTTTTGGAAAACTCCTTAAACGCGGAAAACGCTAGACAGATAACTGTGGACGAACTACGCTTACTGTACAGCTAATTGACCTGCAAAGAACACCACTCCAGGAAGCATATGTGCAGTATTTTAAGGGAAGTTTGTGAACGTGAAGAAAACAAAAGCTTCTGTATTTTTCCTCTCTTTGCGCCTCATAKCTTATCACATAAGAATGTATCTYACGTGCAGTATTTTTAAAAGGAAGGTTGTGAATGTGATCAAAATAAAAGCCTTTTTATTTTTCCTCTCTTTGCGCCACATCACATGCGAATGCATCTTAAGCAGATCTCCCGAAGCTTATATTCCTAGTACTGCATTGACTGGTTAAGCTTTTGGAGGTATTAAATGGTAAGTATACTACCGACCTAGAACTTGTTATCATTTTTATTGTTTTAATTCATAATACTGTGTTCATTTGCACATTCACTATGCTGAGTTTTTAGTTCGGCTGGCATTTGGCATTGAACTTCGCTATTTACAAAGTAGTTTAAGCAAGCCAAATGTTTAAGTTAGTACAAGTCTCTTTTGCTTTCACTCAATGGAGTAYTTSTCTTATTGCTTCATGCACTATCCTATCATAGAATTCCTTGTAGTCTGGTTGTACACCAATGGTAGTATACGGGTTTCTTACATGGCCTTTTGAACTACGATGATAACATGTAAACGCATCTTCTTTTCTCTTTTCTTATTCCCGGTTTTAATTATATATAAGGTAAATAAATTTTTTAATAGCAGCCACATCTTCTTTTTCCTTTTTTGTTCCCTTTTTAATTATATATAAGGTAAATCTGATTTTTTTATACCAAACACAAGATTCTCCTCCCTTTTTATGTTCTCATCCGAAAATACACTTTAATATCCGACTGGGAATGGTTCGATTATTCCCATCTTTCTCACTACAGATAAGTTTTTCTTTTTCCCTTAAAAAAATTTATACAGTCGGAGATTGTAAAAGCAAAGCCAAAAAAATTTCCCATTTTACCATTTTCTCTTTCCTATGAATAATATATTCAATGTAGTGCTATCTTTCTTCTTGGGAATTCCCAACGGCCTGTTGTGTTTGAAGTCTAATCTTGTAAGGGTATTTTAGACTTTTCACATAACAGTTGTTGTTGACCTAGTTTCCTTTTCACATAACAATTGTTGTTGACCTAGTTTTCTTTTCACATAACAGTTATTGTGTGACCTAGTTTTTCTTTCTATTTATTCGCTTTGGCTGTGAGCCGCCAGTAAAGAGAGGTGTGGTGAGCGTGCATCTGTGCGAAGGGTGAGCCTGTGTGAAAAATAGAGAGAAACAGAGGTAGACTATAGAGAAGAGGGATTTTGGGTGTAAACACGAAATTCTTCTTTGAAATTATAGTGGTTCCCTCCAATCAATCCCATGTACTGATCCATCGTTAAGAGCCATTATCTGATTCCGGCTATAACAACGTGCCACTGGTCTCCTTTCTCGGACTCGTCAAACTTTGTGCATATAAAATGGGACGAGATATGAACATTTTAAAATGGGACGAACATAAAAAAGTAAGTTTTTCACAAATATATTATATATGCATATAATGGAGAAGAAGAAGGTTAGTTTGGCGCATCAGTGGTTGGGCCGACTAGGGCTTGGGCTACTTTTGCGTTCTTTAACTCGATGGTTGAGACGATTTAGTGAAACAAGTGATTGAAATTCATGGTTTTAAACCTTGACGATCGAGAGTCTGAGGGACAAGTAAGCTTAGCCCCATATTTTACTTTCTCATTGGCTTACTGAGAGAAGTGTGTATTGTGTGTAATCGAGACTGTGTTATTTACATGCAGACACAACCCTCAGAGGAGGAGAGCCAGCTCTTCCTGAGAAGATGGTGCTGGCGATTGTGGTGACCAGAGAAAACGGAGAGGAAGAGAGTCAGAAGACGATGTTGGCGGTCTGCTTTTTGACCGACGATGGAGGTTATAGAAGAAGGAAGGGAAAATAAAAATAAAAATAACTAATTGAAAATAATTTAATTTTCAGAGTTTTTTTAAAATTTGAATTTGATTTACTTTATATTAAGAGGAAATGTTCATTAAAAATTAGTTATCATCTTTTTAAGTTGATAAAGAGGATGAGCCGACAATTTCAAACAAATTTCGATTCAATACAATCTGTAAAAATGAATAAACAAATAAAATGAAATTTTGTATTAGAATTAAAAAGATTTGGTTGATTATGCGTGATTTCTACAAGAGCGTTTTCAATTTTTTCTTCTTTTTCATTTTGAAGGAAGTCTTTGAGGGGGGAATCAATCTTAAGGAAAAATTCAACTAGATGGAAAATACTTTTGAATTTCTTTAAAAGTAGATTTAAAACAAAAACATATATAATTTAGAAATGTGCAATTTGATGACCGAAAGCATAAGAAGATATGTTAAAATAGAATACGTATTTCATATATACATTTTAAGAAATTTCTACTGTTACAACTAGTTTTAAGAAGGTATTATGTAAAACAGAATCGAAGAACTTTAAAAAGAATTTTAGAAAATGAAATCAAACCAATAGGTAGAATCGCATGTGAAGAGGAATAAATCCAAAGACATGCAAAGAAAGGGTTATGCACCTATGAAATGACTAATGAAGCTCAATTATCCCTCGATCATTGCCTCAACAATATTTTTCGTGCAATTAACCTTTGGGAATTGTTGTTTAGCCTTCCAAAATATTAGGTTGTGTCAATTTTCACTATAAATTTTCTAAATAAATTTTTTATTTGCTCGTTTATTGTAAGTACTTAATTTAACATGAATATGCAATGGCTTTTAAGAGATACATATCTTATTGGGATCAGTTTACTTTCAAAGAGCAATTATTTCTCATACTTCAAACTTTAGAATTCATTATTCAAATTACTTGTATTTGGATTACTTTTTCTCCCAAGAATATATTGGCCTCTTTAAAAATTTTATTTGTTTTTGCATTTCAACGAACTACAAAATTTTGCTTCAATGAAAAAAAAAATTCACTATCAACCTAGAATCTACATTGATCATTTCTTCACTAAGGTTACAAATCCAACTTTCTAATCCAAATTTTTTAACGAAAAGTTATTTCAGCTAAGAAACAAATTTAAAATTTAAAATTTTATTTTTAAGCATTTTCTAATGAAAAGCTTTTTCTTCAACAAAAAGGATTGTAATATTTACAAGATTTTATTACATTAGCAAACAAGCACTTTTGGGGATGAAAAGGCAAATTAATAAAATAAATGAATTTTACTTAGAAATAAGAAGAATAAAGAATCCTTCAACTCTAACTTTTAGGCTTCTAGCTAGTCTTTTTTCTAATAACAATATTACTTTGTCAATTTCAATTTGACAATCCAMTTTAACTCGTTATATCTTGTAATTCTTCATGATTTGTTGTAAATAAGCTACTCTAATAATAACGTTAAAAATTTCTAGCTTGAATCGAAGCAATGAAAGAGCCTCTTGTGGATGGCAGAGATGATGTTCGGAAGAAGAGAGAATAGCACCAGACTTCATGAATGAAATTRATAAGGAAACTATTATTGGAAAAAGGAGAGAAACTACGAATTGTGCCATTTTGCCTCGATGATTAGACTTGTATATGTGAAGACATCATCTATATGCAACTGCCTGCAAGGTCCTCGTCTCCAGAACWGCAACTGAAGTCTAGAAAACGCTGTGAACACTTTTCTTAAGTGCAGATCAGAATACACATTTGGATATTTTTGGTGAAATCTCTCTGTGAGGAAAACAAATGGGAACACTTTGAGTGATTTGTTGCGTGGGGAGGCATGTCAGACCACGGGGACTTTGTCGGGACATCGGTACTTGGTCTTCTTTATCATGTCTAGTAGTACTAGTAACGAAAGAAAAAGAGAAACCCAGTCCCAATCCTTTCCGTCCGATCGAAATTCTGGCAGTTTTGCGGGTAACCCTGTCCTCAAAATCCACACAGTACACACTYCCTCATTGAAAGCATCCTGCAACAACTTATACCCTCCCCCACCACCCATTCATCACTGTACTATCTTAGACGGGATGTGTCCGTAACTTATGAACCCAAAAATTTCTATCTTTGATCAATCTGAAAACTTCAAGGGATAGCGCTGAATTGACCAACAATTTAGGGATGTTTCCTAGGTCAAGTGATCTCTATACAAGACAAGTGGTACCGCCCCTCCTCATTTGTTACATCGTCAAAGAAACCAAGTTGGTGTTTTTCTTGACTAGGGACTTCTTTACCCAGAAGAAGACAACCAAAYTCAATGGCATCGTTCCACATGTTACGCAGATAAGCATCAWAATTGCTAACAAATAAGTA
>MEJB01000082.1:98844-140801 GCA_001752375.1 Rhazya stricta
GAAGACATCCTTACGGGTTGATCTCCATCGGTAATCTAACATTGCTGTGTCTGTTGAGGAGTGTTTCGACCCCTCAAGGAACCGGATGGCAGAGTGGATGGACTTAATGTACAGTGGAGAGTTTTTGGTTATTAAGTTTAAGTTTTCGACGAGTCACAGGTTGCGAACGTCCTGATAAAACCGTGTAGATATTCTTAATCTATGGAGTCATTAATCATCGGTAATAGCTGTCGTCGGTGCTTTGGGTCGATCGCCGAGAGTAAGCTGAAAGGGTTGTGAACATCGCTCTCTTTCGGCTGGTTCCTTATATACTTCGATGTTTCGCTCAGCTTAGGATATAGAGCGAGATTAAATTGTCAAGTGAATGCTCAGATGAAAGTTCACCTCCCCAGTCTCTTTGTGAATTTCTTTTATAATATTTTCAATGCTAATTTGACAAGCTCATGTTTATATTGTTGTAATAAGAACAAAGTTTATAAAGAAATTTGATCATCTATCTCGCTAAGCTCTTCTGCTGTCCCTGATAAACTTTCAAGGAACTATGTTCGTGAATTTACGATTAAAGGTAATCCAAGGTAGTAGGAGTAGGACGGTACACCATGATTAAGGGACTCACCGGAGCCGGCTTCTCTTTCGGTGACAATACTAGTTCATTTTCACGAACGAAAGTTTATAAGTTAAACAAGGATCAAAATCAGTTAACATTAATTGAAGTTTAGTAGTTTTCACGCACTCAAAGAATACCCGAACGAGGTACACGTATCATCAATGAGCGCAGTTTGCGTTATGTGGAATCGCTCTTCGTACGTACTCTTCGACGTGCGTACTCTCTCTCTCTCTCTCTGCTCTCTCTCTCTCTCTTCTCTTGATAAAGAACTCTTTTTTTTATAACTCTATTGATAAAGCGTTCTCCTGTGTTACTTGATGTTACGCTTTTAGACATTAGAAGATATTGAAGATAAAAACTAAATAAGTTATAAATATAATAAAGGAATTAATCTCCTCGTCAGTATACTTTAACTTTTGAACTGTTCTTAATTAGACCTCTTACTTTTACTAGAAAATAATATATACCTTTACATAAAGATTTAGGCTTCTCCTGATTAAACATTGAGAATTTAGTCCTTCTCAGGCTGAACTAGGACTAGCATCATTATGAAGACTTGCTGGCGAGACAAGTTGTGATTAGGATTCGGAGAACATGCAGGAAGAGGAATGATTATTTCTTCCTGGACTAAGGTTTTGAAAAGCAGTTTGAATCTGGACAGAGTGAAAATGAATTTGGCATAATGCAGTGGTGATTCTAGGCTTGATAATCATAAACAAGTCAAAATGAAAAATAGTTTCTATTGCCATAGAGGAAAAAACAGTGTATTAGAACATGAAATGACTGGATAGCTCATCCTATGTGGTGAACATACAATCAAATTACAGTAAGTCTTGGATTAACAAAGGAAAGATGAGTTCTTTACTGTAGTTTAGCAATCTTAAACTGAAAATATACATCTTTGAGCAATGACACTATTCAGGACAGTAAAGACTTACTGCAGCCGCGAGTGAAAATAGGAAATGATGGCAAGGCAAGGCAACCGGACGACTGGGAAGAGATTTACTGAGACGAGAAGGGTAGAATATCATTTAAATTTACTGTATAATTTATTGAAATAAGATATTATGTAATGTTTTATTATAACCTTCTAGGAATCGTCTACAATGTAGAAACCTCTTCACACTTCAATGACAAAATCCTAATCCCAACCCATAAAGCCATCTTTATATAATCTTCTCCAACTGTCTTGCCTCTTTGACCTTTCTTTCTAATTCTTGACCCAAAATTCTGCCTGTCTTCTCAGTTCACACAATCATGTCTTCGTCTGCGGAGGATAAGGTTCTGATCTTGAAGAGCAAATAAGGCAGGGAGTTCATCGTTAAAGAATCTGTAGCAGTCCAGTCTATGACGATCAGAAACATGATTGAAGACAATTGTACATCAGGTGCCATTCCCCTCACCAATCTTAAGAGCAAGACTTCGGCTATGGTGTTGGTTTATCTCTATAAACATGGAGATTTTGTGGTTTAGGAAGATGATAAAAAGAACTTTTGATTATGAGTTTATCAAGAAAGATAACCACAATGTTTTTTGTCTTATTACACTTACGAAATATTTARAAATYGATAATTTGCTAAATTTAACCGCTCGGACTATTGCAAATTTGTTCAAGGACTTTAAGAAAGAAATTTTCAAATATTGTAACATCAAGAATAACTTTATGCCATAGAAAGAAGAGAAAGTTACCAAAGAGAATTATTAACATTCAATTGATCAATTTGATATTGTGTTCTATTTATTCAGTTTGTTTTGTTCATCCCATTCATCGCATTCTTCTCTCATTATATTTTTCAGATCTTGCACYAGAATTTAGAATTTAATTACAAAATTTTAAAAAATAAAACCCTCTTCCTGGAGCCCCTTTCCTATGACAGATTCAAGGACTGACATTCACCCTCGACCGATATATGAATCAAGCCTCAAGGAGTGCTCGTATCTTAGCTTCCGAATAAAACTCCCTAAAAGCTTCAAAATAGCTCGAAAAACCTCACCCTGTATCTTAAATATATGCACTTGAGTATAATTTCATCAAACTTTGGTCTCTAAATTACACAAAACCCACAGCCTTTTCACAATGCATTTCTCAGCTAGTAGATCTTATAATAGAGAGGAATACTAATAAAAAGTAATCCAAACAAAGCTCACCAGAGAGCAGCTTGCAACATAGGGCCTCAGAAAATAACATGAAGTCAAATGTAAACATTCACAAACTTCAGTATATATCAACAAGCAGGTCCCAGTTGAGAGGTAACAATTAGCAAGAATTCTTTAAATTTGTAATATATGTATTAGAAAGAGAATGAATTGTGCATGATGTACCACAACTTAACACCAAATAAGGTTTTGATAAACTATGCTAGGTAGATTGTCCAATCCATTAAAGGTTATAAATAAAAAGTCACCAGGATCGTGTAACTATCGCGAGAAGAGTAGCCAACATTTAAAGCATCCATACTACACAACACAAACTATTCCAAAGAAGCATCACCCTGACAAGTTAGGGTAATGTGGCTAATTTCACAMGAGCAACAATTGTCATATCCAGTAGTTCTGCGGAAACCGTTCCTTTCTTCTATTTTRGCCCATCCAAAATGATGCACAGCACTGGCTTGTAAGATAATCTGACAGTCCAACAAAACATGTGGAATCCATTTATAAGAAGTAAGGTACTCCTGTCCTAGGTCCTCTCATTTGGTTGTTTTCCTCAGTTTCAGTGAAAAACTTCACCTCTCTCTCCTGTAAAATAACATAATATATGTAAAGAGTTATTTCTTACTAACATCTGTACGAGGGCTCTAAAGCAGTCWAAATTGAACAATAGACAATAAAGCAAAGCAATTACAGAAAATCCATCAACTCATTTATGCCTAGAATACTACTGAGAAAGTAATTACCACTATGGGATAAAAAGGTTTTAACAAAAGAAAATATTAGGAGGGCTATGATTGTGACTTGGAATAACATTAATACAAAAGCTTCTTTTTGTCTACTAATTGAGCCAGGTTTTCTACTATGCAATTTATCATCCTTTCAACACCTGTTAGCTTTTATCATCGAGTAGATATGCTGGGGCCCTCCCTCCTAGATCACCCATTGAACATCTTAGCATTCGCAGCTAGATTTTCTGAATTCTATTGTTTACTTATTTAATGACATGTGACTTCTGAATATCATGAATATTCCTGATATTCATTCTATTGTTTACTCGCTTGATAACTCSGTGATAATTACTCCAAATACCATATAATTCATCTCTACTTAATTACGACAAACCCCATTTTCCGTAATATCTAGGTCACAGAGTTTCCCTCAGGACCAACAGATAAAAAGTAAAAGAACACAACAGGCCCAACTTCATAACCAAATCTTTCAATAGACAAACTGGAGAATGACACATCAAAAAGAAATACCCTTTACGTACTAGCCTACCCACCCACCCACTAAAAAAAAAAATGATAAGAAGAAGAACATAAAAACACCACCACCACCACCAGAAGAAAAATGTAAAAAGTAAAGAGGAGGAAGAAAGCAATATAAGCAGGTTTTTGGTACCATATTCTCATTGAAGCTTAATATTGAAGCTACATTTCCACAACGATAGCAGTAATTTGGTGCAGACCACACCTGCAAGTCCAGAAGGAAAATACTCATGAAGCATCACCACACTTGTCATTCCAGAGTAAAATATCATGAGATTCTCTCTCTCTCTTCCTCTCTCTTTTGATAGGTAAATCTAGCATAATGTACCAGGATATTATCTCAGTCATAGAAACAAGGCAACTTACAGTTACAAGTCCTTTATCCTGAAACATGTATTTTAAGCCTTCTTGCACTAGTTGATGGGCTCGACACACTAGATCAAGTTTGTTAATGTGATTGAACTGGAGAAAGAAAATAAGATTATGCAGCATTAGCATGAGATAAATGACAAAAGATATATGGGACAAGAACAGAGAGAATTAGAATTAGCTATTATAGAGCATAAGAAAATGGAGCAAATTACCTCAGAAGTGACCCTGGATCCAAATAGCCAACCTGCTCCTCGGGGACTGACTGCCCATGTTTCTATATCTTCAGGGTCACTCCACATGAGGTCACAAAAGGGACCTTCATGGGGAATTTCACAGTTTCTTTCTATGACCCTAATCTGCCAAGTATTGAATAAAAATGGGAATCCACTTTAAGTTCATCAAGGACATACTGCTACGTGGAAACTAAAACAGAATGCTAGAGCAACTGAAAATCTTAAACATGCCAAAATGTGAACAGAATTACTACGGGCTTCTAGACAAATAAACACATACAGTCACAGAAAATCTCAGTTCAACTCAGACTATGCAAACCATCAATAGAGTTGCCATTACTTGGTCAATACTTTTCATGCATTATCCTTTTCCCTCTTTTGCAATTCTCCTTTTAGATGCATTCTCACCATGATGTTATGTGTTCTCAGATCAAACTCTTCATGTTAAGCATGAAAAAAATGTTAATAAAATGTCTTAGAAACATTCTTGCAAATATTTTCTTCTTTAAAAGCACAGAGTAATAAGAGTAAACTGGCCAAGAAAGAAAACAATCAAAATAGTCAGAAAGAGCTGAAGTTGATTAATACAGTTAGGAGCTCTTGCCAATGTTCATTATGAAGTAGTTATGATTGTACTTTAAATACTCTAAAGAGTAGACATGGCTCCTACATCACGTAGTTCAACTGGCAATAAGCTCTTAAGTCTTGCTTAGCATATAGCCTATTCAGAAACAGTGGCWGGTCAAAGGGTCAGCTGCTTATATATTGCAAGAAACAAACCTGGTCGATAGTTCTAATATCAGGAGAGAGTCCACCATGGACACATAGCACCTGCCATTAAAAAGGTAACATATAGGTAAACTGAATACTTGTATGCCATATGCATACTGTGAGAACACTGAAACGCCCAGAAATACCAAAAAGACCATACAGTGAGCGCTTACAGTTCCATCAATTATTGCTGAAAGTGTTAGATAGTCAAAAACATCTGTGCAATACCGCCAAGCATTTGCATTTCCATATTTCCTTTGGCATTCATCATAGAATCCATATACCTGCAGAGATGGAATAGCAACCATCCTAAATATGCTCTTCCTTTACACTGGATGCATGTATTTTGGGATGATAATAAACAACAGATGCAACAAATGCTGAGATTTATGGAAAATCATGCATGTTATTGACACAAAAAGGAAATTAGCCAAGGGGGAGCGTGTGTTTGTTCCGATACAAAAGAAAAACTAGAAACGAAGGTCCCAGAGGAAGTAGATGACCATAATAGTCTCCCTAAACAAAATTCTTATCATTGGTAGAAACAGTTCCTTATCATTATAGTTCAAAGGYAAAGTGAAAGTATAACAAAAAGTTAATCAAGATAATAAAATTTCTCAAACCTAGTRCAAAGCTTAAATGAAACATAAAATATAAGAAGACACTGAATTCTTCATGTTGATGCAAAAGAATGTGCTCCCATGAGTACTAATACTAAAAGTACTATTTCATGARATACAAATGCAACATTTCACTCACACTTAGGAAAAGAGCCATTTAGCCATGGAAAGAGATACTATTACTACACTGGAATTTAACAATGGCCTCCAACAAAAGGATAATGGATTTTTTATTTTATTTTTTTGGGCACGGTGCAGGGGAGGGGGGGATACATACACAACAACTGAAAGTTTTCCATTCACAGTAATTACAAATTAGACAGACCTTTATGCCAGGGAACGCTAAATATATTATAATGTCACTCTTGATATGTGCTCATTCCCTCTCCTCCCTCCCTTCCACCACCACAGTAAGAAACAACAATACCAATTGAAAAGAAAAATAGAGGGTAGATGGAGATAGAGAGCTTTACTTGAGTTAGTTGTCTGCTTTCATGATTTCCACGAAGTAGAGTAATATTAGCAGGGTATCTGGAAGTACAGACAATTTGTGGCAAATCATTAGTTAAGAATGACCTGAGGTAGTCAGCCTGCATCTTCAGAGAGCTTTTCAAGTGCTAGATTCAAACAACATTTCAACATAACAAAGATTTTTTTCTACTTCAGATTGGGGAACAATTTGCCAAAAAAGAACTCAAAGGAGCACACAAAATTGATCAAAAGCTATGCTATAAGAATCAGGGTAATAATAAMAGCAAGAAGGCCTCAGGATTCASTTGTGCTGGAAATTGATATTCACTTTCTTCTCTGCTCCATGCCAAAAAGAGTAAATCGGATACTCATGTAGTTGAGATCTGATAGGACTTCAGTTTTCCAGCATAGGTAGAGAATCCCGTATGTATAGAACCTCTAATGAATTCCTTAGGAGTTTAAATTGGATTACTTATGAATTGCTATTGTACTTTCTTCGTGTAATAACAAAATCTTGAAATTTATCCCAAAGAGAGATTTGCAAGGCAAAATTTTCTAAATGACTCATTCTGTTCCATATGCAAATATTAAAAAAAAAAAAAAATCTAAGAAGTCATTTAAAAATCTGTATATAGTGTTGTAGCATGCTGTAGCCAGTTTCTTTAGGCATCAGCAATGTTTTCTTATACGGGATTTAAAGGATTCAATACCAATAGTCAGTAGTTGGGAGCTAACATGTGACTTTTTTTTTTTTTTTTTTTTTTTTTGACGAGGACCATAAGCTTATTAAGCTTACTAGAACTGCAGCAAGTTACTTATCATACCAGCACTCCACCCAATTAAGCAATACAAAAAACACAAAGCTATTTACTACACTAGAAGAGTAATACTTAATGAGAAAACTTTATTTTGCTCATTTGCCTTCAATTTCCTTCAATTATTTTTTTTTTTTAAAGTTATACTCTAGTTCATCCTTTAATTGAACTTATTAAGGGTGCATGCTCAAACTTTCTATCTAATCTACCAAAGCCACTATGTCGACTATACAATATCACCCCGAAAACCATTAGCATCAGGACCACAGTAGAAAGAATTATTTTAGCAATCAGCACCACCAACTACCACTGAGAAAAACTTATAGTCAATATCTTGGGCACTCACAGAATGGAGATATGACCTTCATTAATTTCATCATAATGAAGAGCCCAAGAGATGCAATACCTGGCTTTGAGGAGCAAGAGAATTGTGAAAACTTCTAGACTGTTATACCCRCGGTCAACAAAATCTCCCTGACAACACAAGAGAAGTTTCATAAAGCTACAAAATAACAGACATTTGCAAGACAAACTTAGGACAATATTATACACATGATATACCATAAATATGTAATTTGTCTCTGGAACATGACCTCCAGTCTGAAAGAGCTTCATTAAGTCATGAAATTGCCCATGAATATCACCACAAACTGTAACTGGACTATTAACAGGCTGCACATTTGACGCCTCAATTAATATTTCCTTCACCTGAAAAGTCAAAGATGAAGGAAAATATGACGACAAGAAGCCTCCAAATTGTCATACTCAAAAGGTGATGGAACTAATTCAGTTTTTCAATATAAAATGGAAAAAAAGATCAGTAATAAGAAATTTGAATGGTATTGAGGTAGACATGAGATATATCTAAATAAAATGTCCAGGCAAAAAGAAAAGGTTCAATGGCAATGACAAAGTTCCTGGTATAGATAACCAGGCCTCAATCCATAAACTTTACATCCTAGATATCAACTAAGCAAATTTGCTAGGAGACATTGGAACATTATATAAATACTGACAACTTACTCTGACTAAATTTTGCTACCCCATAAGGAATGAACCATAAAGAAACTTGATATATACCWTTTAATAGGCAGTAGTACCACCACCTCAAATTTGCAGCTCAGTGACCATTTCAATAAGTCAAAAGCAGGCGTACAAATTAAGGTTGAGTCCAGGTTGATAATAATTAGCTAGAAGTAAATATTTAGGTACATAAGCAAGCCCATATTGAGATTTTGACAAAAGAGACAACTTGATGAGGAAATGAATATTTTGTTTTAGTAAGTCAAGGGAATCTGCACCAGCCTAGGGCTTAAAAGCAAAAGAGCTAAGTCTTCAAAAAGGACTGGAAGTGGGAGAAGAAAATTTCTTTCTCTTTTTATTTTTTTCTATATTTGTTTTCCTTTTTGTAAATAACTACATTTATGATGATAAGACTTACTAGAAGGGTCAAAAGTTTCTGTGATTTGCCGAAAAYTAGGATGATCTTTTATGCTATTCATACACATACAACCAGTAACAGATGACCTATAGATGCCCCAGTTTTGTAGCCAACGAAATTAATAAGCCAAAAAAATGACATAGTTAACCGTTTAAACATACTGCATCATCACTCTAACAGAATAGCAGAAGARATGCAAACGAAGCTAAAATGGCATTTTAATTAGGAGCTAATCCAACAAAGAAGAAGTTCCAACTTTCTTGTTCATGCTCTTCTGGCGAAATCTTCATAGTCCTTGCTCTCAATATACGAACCCTTGATATATTAAAGGCAGCCCATATTAAGATTACAGGAAAACAATCAAATCTATAAACTTTGCACATTCTCAATTACGCCCTCAATTTCCCTAATGCTCTTAGCTGCTTGATTATTTTTCCTCCACTCTTAGAACCAGAATTTGCGTGTATAGACCAATAGGACGCAAGATGTATTCACCTACCAAAATTAGGGTTTCTCCAAATGTGCAAAAAACACTAAATACCCTAAAACCCTGTGTGTAATAATCAGAGAAATTTMTGATCAACCTAAACAACCCAAAAAATTTAATAATAGTAATACATTATAAAATACCGACAAGAGGAACGCTACTGGCAATTCTTGGAAAAAAAAAAAAAAGAAAGAAAGAAAAATGAAATTACGTATTCACAGAGAAGCTGAAGTTCGTCCTCGGACAAGTGCTGCCCCTCTTTGACCTTGGCTATCCACTGATCCAAATCCATGACCGTCATCTCAGCTTCGATTTTTCTTTACTTTCCAGAAGAAAAAATCTCTCAAATCTCAAATCCCAATAGGAGGGCCGGGCGAGGCAAACGAGAGGCGGAGGAAATAGAAATTAAAAGGAAACTTTTTTAAAGAAATGGAGTCGGTAGTCTATAGTATACTACTCTGCCCTCTCAGCCCACTATTCTGCTCTCTCTCTCTCTCTCTCTCTCTCTCTCTCTCTCCCCCTCCCTCCTTCCCTCGACTCTAGTCGAAGCCAAAATCAACAGAAAACGGTAAAGGCTTTCTCCGGAACGGAGTATGATTGACCAATAAATCTTTTCGTTTCCCTATTTTTTTTTTGTTATTTGGCGAATGAACTTCTGCTATTTGGTTTGAAATTTCCACATACGATCGGTCACATGCTAGCCACGTGACCATTTTATGCTTTGTTTGGTGCATATCTTTATTGAAAGGAAAAAGAACTTCCAATTCCATTTTACAGATGTCGTCATCTATATTTCACAATAAATAATTTTTTTTTGTTTATAATTTTTTAAAATAATTTTTTTATGGAATTATCAAACTTCATTCGAGACAATATTTGAAATGAAAATTTTTCTTAAATATTAATAAAAATTTAAATTGTTTTAACATGAACATCTCTCACTTTTTTTTAAAAAAATCTAGCTAAAAATCATTTCACTCTCAATTTTTTCACAAGATATATAATTTATATATTAAGACTTTAAATAATTATCTTTTATTCGAATTAATTGTATGTTGTCTTTTCCTTACAAAATATCGATCAAATAATTTTTAATTTTGATCCTTGCACGTTAAATATATATATAGACATAAATTATAATCATCGACAATCTAACAAGTACGGTATAAAAATTAATAATTCATCATTATTTTTAAAATTATTTATCTACTTAATAGTTTATGAAAAATTGCCATACTTCATTGGATCGATTTTGAACATGAGAGACTAAAAATGAAAAATTCATAATTTATAGACACATTTGGTAAGATAGATTGAAATGTTTTCTTTAAAATATCTCAATTTATTATTTTCGGACTTGCTATAAGAAAAATAACAAATATTTAATTTTGGGCATTGCAATTTTATCGATGAAGGGATAAATTGTATTAGAAATTATACTTACTAAATACCGTTTTTTATTTTTTTATTATTGTGTTTCAATATTGATTAACTATAGATTTATCAAAAATTATAATTTTAAAAATTTTGAAAGTTGATACATTGATCAGGGATTGAGTGAAATATTAGATCATAAATTGAGATATAAATTATTCATAATTTATTTTGGATTTTCAAGAACTATTTTGAGTTATTTCAATTGCTATTAAGATGAGCATAAAAATATTATTCTGAAAAAATTAATTTAAGATATTTTTTATGATAATATTAAATAAAATATTATATTGTTGTTTTAAGATAATGTTCTTGAAAGGCATATATTTATTCAACTGCCTCGATGCGGTCGACRGTAAGACTATAAAACTGTAATAAGTGAAAACGAAGAAAGAGTGGATAAAGGTAMATACGGCAACAGTCGGCAGTCGGCAGTTCAAGAATTTGGCCATTCATCAAGCCAAGAAATAGGTTTGGTCTATGCTTCTGTTCTTGTTCATCTCCTTCTGAAGATGATGTTGAAGGTTGAGTTTAATTTTGGATTACTTATCTTATTTGATTCATTCATTTCTTCAATTCTTGTTATGCTTCAGGAAATCCAAATGCTTTAGCATATTTATTTGAATTTTGCCATGGCTGGTTTGGAGGAATTGAAAAAGAAACTCGTGCCTCTGTTTGATGCTGAAAAGGGCTTCTCATCGGGTTCTACATTGGATCCTTCTGATTCTTATATGGTATGAGTTGTTTCTAGAATCATTTTTCATTCACTTGCYGAACAGGGCTTTCCTTTTGGCAAACCCCAATATGTTGTAAATTGTGATGTGTAGCTATCAGATGGTGGGACTGTGAACTTGCTGAGTCAATCTTATGGAGTGTACAATTTTAATGAGCTTGGATTGCAAAAGTGTACTTCATGGCCGGTTGAGGATGCTGATCATGCTGAAAAGACTTTCAGGTGCGCATCTCATGAGATGAGGATTTTTGGAGCCATAGGTAGTGGTGCGAGTAGTGTTGTTCAGAGAGCTATTCATATACCCACTCATAGAATAATTGCCTTGAAGAAAATCAATATTTTTGAGAAGGTTTGTACTTTTATCTTGCTCCTCATCATCTAGCTTAGCTATTCATGTAGCAATGCTYAGAATGGCTTGCAAGTTGTTCTTTTATTCCTCATTGGAGATCAATTCGTAGATAGAATACTTATGCTTCCCAAATGTTTCCTTCTCACTTCTTTGGTTGCTTGAATTTTATTGTTTGTAGGTCAGTAATCATCACTCTAATAGAATCTCTTTTTAAAAGTTGTCGTATTGCTAATGATATTCAAAATAAAGAGGCTACGGTTCATGGAATTTCATAATGACTGGCTTGTCAATTAGAAATTAAACCGCATTTATTGATTGTTATTTTACTAATTTCGGAGTCTCACACCACCTTCAAGTGAAATGCTTGTCTTTCAAAGGCTCCTTTCACTTGTAATGAATCTGAACATGAATACCTTTTTTTCTTTTTCCTCTCTTTTCTCCTCGGTCGAGGCTGGACCAGCTGTATTGACTTGTGTTTGAGCATGAATAAATATAATTATATTCATTTCAAAATGTTTATAGAAAATATTAGAAGAATTTTTTTTTCCAAAATGCTCTTTTATTTCTTTGCTTATTTTGAACTCTCAAAAGCAATCTATTCTGAACATATAATTTAGAAATTGTGTACATCTTTAGACATAAAGATATAAGTTTGATAAAATGTTGTCTTTCAAAATGATATTTCATTCAGGACTACCGAGCATAGAGAGCATAACAGGATATTATCGTTTTAATCTCATATCAGAAATACTATTTGCTTTTCAGGAGAAAAGGCAACAACTTCTCAATGAAATAAGAACATTGTGTGAGGCACCTTCTCATCAGGGCCTTGTGGAGTTCTATGGAGCTTTCTATACTCCAGATTCAGGGCAAATAAGTATAGCTCTAGAGTACATGGATGGGGGGTCTCTAGCAGATGTCATACGGGTGCGCAAGTGTATACCTGAACCGGTCCTTTCTTCTCTGGTTCGAAATCTCTTATATGTAAGGATTTTTTCTTTTCACTTTCTCTAGTCCTCTTTCTGTTCATCCATTTAGCAGCACCTTAGGATGGCATTTTTGTGTGGGATGGCTGTGCTGGTGTGTGTTTATACATATTCTTTCTCTTTACAATTGAATGTCCAGGGTTGACTCTATAATATGGACTCTGCACTTGAAGAATCTTGAAGTATTTTCTTCAATATAAAGAAACGCATCCAGTGGAAATGTCATGTTCAAAATTCAATTTGAAATCAATAGATCTTATGTGTTGTTATTTTTATCTCCATCTAACAGTATAACTATTTCATTATTTTCAAGGGGCTCAGATATTTACATGGAGTTAGACATTTGGTTCACAGAGACATAAAGCCAGCAAATTTGCTTGTAAATCTGAAAGGGGAGCCAAAAATAACTGATTTTGGAATTAGTGCTGGCTTGGAGAACTCAATTGCAATGGTCAGKGATATTGTTAATTTTTCCTGTTTTTCCTTCTTTTAAGGTCCTAAAGATCACAGGTTCTCTTCTATGGGTACTAACTTACTGCTAGCCTAATGATTCTCGGTATGCTTAATCAGTGTGCTACCTTTGTTGGAACTGTTACATACATGTCACCGGAGCGAATTCGAAATGATAGCTATTCTTATCCAGCTGATATCTGGAGCCTTGGCCTTGCACTTTTTGAGTGTGGTACTGGAGAATTTCCATACACAGCTAATGAAGGACCAGTAAATCTCATGTTGCAGGTTAAATTCCAACACCTCTCTGGCGCTTATTTCTTGTTTAATTGTTTTGTCACTCTTCTCTTTATAAGAAAGATATTATGTTTCCRGTAACTCATCGTATTGTTTACAAGATCCTACTATTTTTTCCATTTTATTGAACTTTTTGAAATTGTACTTTTTGGGTCCAGAGCATTTTTCTAGTGGATGCTTGGCTTTCTTCCTTCTATATGACTTTTTTTCTTTAAGTTTTTCAATTACAATACATTTGGAGGAGGGAAAAGGATAAATATAGATGTAAAAATTAACAATTTAGTTTACAGTACATGACCTTCATAGATGTGTTAATTTGTATTATAGCCATCTGGTTACTGTTCTCTTGGTCAAAATTTACATCTACAATTGGGAAGCATTGCATCGGAGCAAAGATAAATATTTTTCTTACTATCTGCTTCTTGCTTCTTGAATAATTCCTAGAAACACTGTTATGTTACTTGTAAATTATCAACAATATTTAGCACACGAGTCTTATAAAGTACTTAAACTTCAYGGAACCTGCTAAACTGATGCATTCAGTCTGCTATTTTGTGAGGATTGTTTGCTAATTGAATGAATTTGCTGCAAGCCAAAAAAAGAAAAAAAAGAGTAGGGCTGGGGAATCCAAATCTACACTTAAATGACCRATAACTTTTGATTCCCGTATGTACTAGCTGACAACGAAACTGCCACCATTCACCAGAAAATGCTAAGTTGTTTCATGTGTCAGGCACTTTTAACAAAATTGGTTTACCATCAATTTTGGTTAACAGGTTGCTTTTGGCCATTCGATGCATGTTTTTGAACTCAGTGATTTTTTGAACATTCTTCTTGGGTCTCATTAGATTATTTGTCTCCTCCTATAGAGAGTATATTAAAATTTGTGAATTTTCAATTAAGACGAATAGTTCCTTTGCTTTTTGAAATTCTTTCCAATTTAATTGTTGATTGTTTCCATTATGAACTTCGGGCAAAGGATGTCCAACACTGAAGGACAAGTGCAGGTTGYGGGAGGGTTGTTGGGGGGAGTATTCCTGTTCTTTTCCTTCTTTCTAAATTTTCACATTGTGACAAATCTGCTTACGTCTTCCCCATACTATGTTGACCTCATAGTGGTAATCTGTGGAAGGAAAAGCACATACTAACCCGTAGCATTTACTTTTAATTATGATTATTGAGATAAAACATATAGTGTAAATATTTTCTACAGAATTGGACTGTGTTTTTGGTATCCTTTCTGCTTGTGGCATAAGGTTTCCTTATGTGCCAAATCCTTTTTAGACCTACAAGTGTGAGAATCCTCACGGAGTTGTTTTGCCCTTCAGTATGTCAGTTTCTTCTTTGTCTTGACAAATTTGATTACAGATACTTGATGATCCATCTCCATCTCCTTCAAAAGAAGATTTTTCTCCAGATTTTTGCTCTTTTGTTGATGCTTGCCTCCAGAAAAATGCAGAAGCAAGGCCTACTGCTGAGCAGGTGAGCTAAAGTTGGGTACTGGACAAACATTTTTCCTTTTTCGCTGTTTCCCATCTTTCATTTTCCTTGAGAAGACAGACATTATGTCCAGAATATCAATAATGTAGCCAATACTCTTATTAGTGGCTCAGATTTATCATGTCAAATGGGTTCCTTTGCTTTGTCCCATGGCGATGCATAATGAGCTAATCTGGTTTATATTGACAAGGAATTTAACAGATGGGTCAAGAAATTTGATAATTGGGAAGTGTATGGGTAAATTGTGATGTAAATGGGTAAGAATGTCATCAGCTGGTAAATAGTAGGTCCATTCCTCAATTYTAATGCTGCATTTTTTATGCAAGTTCTGTAGCTACTTGGTCCATTCAGATTTTACATACCATTCTTGTCTTCTGATGTTACATTTGCAGCTTCTTTCTCATCCATTTATTACCAAGCATGAGGATGCTAACATAGACTTGGGTGCATTTGTCCAAAGCATTTTTGATCCTTTGCAAAGGATGAAGGATCTGGCAGATGTGAGTCAACCCTTTGCTCACCAAATGAATGCTAAATATTCCCCCAATTAAGATTATGGTTATGGAATAAATGCTTGTTAGCCTGGGTTAATGTGATGCTTTTCTGTCGTTCACCGCATGTAATATAAATCTTACTCCATCTTTTCTTTGGTCAGATGCTAACGATGCATTATTACTTGCTTTTCGACGGACCTGACGACCTTTGGCAACATACAAAGACTTTGTATAATGAATATTCAGTTTTCAGGTACTGAATCCTCAGTTTCCAATCAACCTTCTGGAGACAGATCTAGAATCCCCCCCCACTCTTCCTCCCCTCTTTAAAAACCCCAAACATATATGAAAAAAGTCCTCGAAATGAACTCCTGATCTGGTTTTCCGAAAAGAAATACATTGTGATTCTTYGATGTTAAGATGTATCGATTACATTCAACTGTTCACAGAAGCACATTTATCTTGGAAGCATATTGACATTTATGTATGCTAGCATAAATTGCATCCTTACTCACATAAACCATTATGCTTTTCAGTTTTTGTGGAAGAGAATATGTAGGCCAAAGTGATGTATTTACTAGATTGTCGAACATCCGGAGCACATTAGCAGGTGAATGGCCTCCAGAAAAGCTTGTGCATGTCGTGGAGAAACTACAGTGCCGTGCTTATGGTGGTGATGGAGTGGCCATCCGCGTGTCTGGATCATTCATTGTTGGGAATCAATTTCTTGTGTGTGGAGATGGTATACAAGTAGAGGGTTTACCGAACTTTAAAGATCTTTCTGTGGACATATCTAGCAAGCGAATGGGGTCATTTCAAGAGCAGTTCATTATAGAACCTGGGGACATCATCGGTTGTTACATCATAGCCAAGCAAGAGCTTTATATTGTTCAATAAAAGTTGTAAGACTGAGGTACATCTCTTAATCTTATTGATTGGAATATATTGGACTCATGAATTTTCAAGGAAGATCAGCATTTCTCACATGTTGTAAATCAAGATTGTTTGATGTGTGTATAAGTCAGTTTCTGTTCATATATATATAAAATAACAAAAACAAAATGCATTAGATATTAAAAGAAGCTAACATTATTAAAGGAAGCGAAGACACCAACTGACAAGCTGTCTGTCATTAATAGAGAAAAACTGTTTTCATTTCTCCTGTTTGTTCTTATTAATTATTTTCCTTTCATTTCTTTTTTTTCAATTGTTATGTTTTATGGCGAATAAGAATGAGTAATTCATTCTGTAACTATTTAATCTTACTAATTCTTTTTTCTTCTATATCTTTCCAATTTCCTTTACCTCTATTAATGTACTTATATGTTCTAGAGGTGGCAAAAGAGCCGAAAACCCAAAATATATTATATATATGATAAGACAAACTTACTAGATATTGAAAAACTCTAGGCCAAAGGTTTCCACCTTCAGATAGGGTTAACATTTCACAATACTCGAGTTGTGCTTTGAAAAATTGGGACTTCCACCACTTCCAATGGTAGAGCATAAGAATGCTATGCATGCTCATGACACGTCTATGAATTATGAGCTACTTTTTGTTTCTTTTGTTCATTGTTCTTCATCTCCACTCTTTTTCAGGATTCAGAGAAGCTTTATAGAATTAAACCAACTTATAGTAAATCAGATAAATACTGTGTTGCCTCTGAGAAGTCTCAGAAGATAATTATTTCCATGTAATTTACATACACTACATGCTCAGCACTATGTATGAATCAGCATAATGGGACRGTACTTATGAATGTTTGGGAGAGCAGAAAGGAATCAATACTAGGTGTTCATTTGATCATATCAGAGGAGTTCCTTTTTAACTGAATTTGGAAGCCGTTGATCAACCGAGCTGAAGGGAAGAATGACATCCTATCCTYCTTGAGTTGATTCCACCTGAAACATGATCAGTCAAAGGATGATTTTCAAGTCATGAGGGGCTCAGAGTTATTATCAAAATGATGATCACGACTTGTATTCAAGAAAGAGGAACACAACCTGAATGTTGTCACGAAGTAATGAAGGAACAGAGCGATTTGAAGGCGAGCAAGTTCAGCCCCTGGACAGAAACGAGCCCCTCCACCGAAGGGAGCAAAAAATGGACTGGTTCTCCAGTTTCTCTTCTCCTTTATGAGGAAAGAAAGCATACATGTGGTAAGGCAAACCAGAAGTTGAAGGAGGAGCAGAAAATGATGGTATAATAAGGCAAACCTGATTTTGAGGGATCATCCACCTCCAAGGATTAAATGTCAAAGGTTCCTCGTAAACACTTTGATTTAGGTGGACTGCTGAAAGGAATGGAACTACAAAGCTTCCTTTGGGAATTATATAATCTGCAGACAGATTAACATAAGACCAACYGAATTTTACAGTTTCAATTGGTTATGTAAGATAGAGTTTCTCTTCTCATTCATATCATGGAATTAATGTACGTGTACCTTCATATTCAACATCTTGTTTGGCTTCTCTCATCAACCAAATTGCAATGCCCCCTAGTCTAAGAGTTTCATCTATCACCTGTACCCAGAATCATGTTTCAGGGTTGATCAGCTTGAAATATATGCATCTAGTGGAAGAAGGGTAAAAATTAAAAGAACCAGGAAGTAGGCCTTGTGCATCTCCAGAGGTTAACTTGAAACCATTCGATAGTCACTCTTCTGATCTAAGGGTGCTTGAATTAGATTCAAGTTCTATTACTAAGGAACTATTGAGGGGCTGTTTCAGGGTTCAACCAGCCTCAGTTCTTGATGGTAGTAGACAAAAACATATTGCCTTAACGAGTAATTTTCTATTTAACCATGAACAGAACCGTAATCAAGTACAAAAGATCTTCAAAATGCATAGCTTATTTCCTCCGATCTGCCATTTGTGACCTACAATTTTATTTCTGACAAGACTTTGTAAGTGGTAGCAACGGGATCCTTTTCTTTGGATCTATACTGGAGAGCAGCATAGCTTAAAATTTTTCTATAAGAATTGAGAATCCATTGTAGAAGATAGAAGAAAACTTACACATTGARTAAAGGGCATAGCTTTATAGTCTGTCCATGAAAGCAGCATTTCTTCAGTGCAGCTACCACCATTTACAGTCTTCAGACTCTTTTGCTCATCCTGTTCTTATGCAAGCCAAGAAAACAAATTATTGTCAAACGTTACATTAGAAATTATGTCGCATTATTTATTATACTACAAGAAATTCAATGAAAAAGAAAGGAATAATCTGCTGTCTGCAGCAAAAGAGAAAAGATGGTGATATCCTATTCCTACCAGAAGTTGCTTCATGGCCTTTGGACAGTGAGTAAGAAAATAAACAGCGAAAAGCATGGTTTTAGCTGTTGTCTCGTTTCCAGCAAATAGAAGGTTGATAATGAAGTCTGCAACAGCATCATCAGGTAAGTTTTCTTCCTCTAGTAGTCTCCCGAGTACGCCACTCACAACTTTAGAAGAGGATTTTTGTCTATGGATCTCAATTGTCTTATTGATTTTGCTTATTATACTTTCCCTTGCCTGTCAAATTTTAAGGCATCGCCAAGACATTTTGTCAGTAACTTTGAAGGGGAAAAAACATGAATATGCTATCACATAAGATAAGCATGATTTCTTTCTGTTATTCTTCATCCCACTTCAGGATGCTACTACTATCGTAGATATGATGTTTATATGCTGTTATGAAGAAAAACAAATTCAGTGTAAATTTACTGTTTCATCTGTATAAATCRWTTGAGCTTCTGTTGTTCATCCTTGGCTTTATATTCTTTACAGCGTCAGACAAATTGCTGAAGTGATGAATTTTCAATGGAAGATCGATGATGTTCCAAAGTATAATGCAGAAAATTTAAGGTGGTTTCTTGCTATGAAACATTTACATTATTATCTGAATTCTAAATTCCAAAATGATTTAATGCAGTACATTGAATCTGACTTTATTAGTTGTCACCTTCATCGCAGTATGGTAAGCTGAGCCCGGCAAGTTGATTGGGACGGAAATACAGCCATCTGCAAAATCGGAGAACAACTGAGCCATCTCATTGACTTCTGATTCATTTGAAACTCCCAGAAGTTGATTGACCATCAAATTAATGGCTACCTGAGGCATAAAATTTACTTATTGGAAAAACAGCTCAACTTCAAATGGCCATGAATCACATGATCATGTGACTTCAAAAGAAAGAAACTTGCCTTTCTGCAGATGTCCTGGAGACAAATGACTTGATCATCATGCAAATTATTCAAGGTGTTATGTATAACTTTCTGTATGTCCTCCAAGAAATGGAACTTGAGCTTATCTAACCGCATCATATTTGAGGCAATCGAATGGAGCTTCCTCTGTTGCTCTCCTTGGGCAGTGATTACCCCATTTTTGCCTACCAAATCTCTGAAAGACTTTGGGTAACTTGACTGGAATAGTTTACCTTCATTGAGCATCACGAACCGATTGAAGTTTGGATCTGATGATACCACTGCCCTTTTGCCAAACAGATTACATGAGAATATTTTTCCATACCTGTCAAGTTAAACTGTTAGGACCCTTGCAAGAATTGGAAGATTCCAAGTACAGTTCCTGCTCCTATCAGAATCAAGCGTCATTTCAACTAGAATAGGTAGCAGAAGACAAACCTCTCAACCTGCTCTTCAACAAAATGAGAGGGATGAGAACTTGCAACTGCATTGTACCAGTTGAAGCCATCACCTACAATTGGCCAACCTCTTCTGCCCGGAGGCAGTTTAGCATTTCTGTTTCTTACATTCTTCCTATAGTCTTGAATGAACTTCACAAGAAAAACTATGATCAAAAGGGTGCTGATAAAAGGCCAACCTTTGTAAGAGATATCAATCATCTTCTACCAGCTGGAGAGAGAAGAAGAGARGCAAAAACCTGCAAGAACCATTGGAAGCAAAAGGCAGTTGAATATGAGAAGCTCAAATTTAACACATAAAATGGAAATACAATAAAAAAGTTGTGTGATTGTCAACTGAGCTTTATTTACATAAATTCTAATGATCTGTAAGACCCACCACGTCTAAAAACAGATGAAGCATGAGCAACTTGAATACATTATTGTTCACACATAAGACAAGTAAAGCTTGTAGCTTTTGAACTTCTGCTCTCGATTATAAAAAAAGAATCATTTCCTATTCTTTGCTGCTAGTTGGGATTCTCCCCTTTCAGTTAAAATCTGCAACCGGCCGTTTYTTATATCCAGATGATCCAYTTTCTAAGTCTCTTTCATATGGGTTTTTTCTTTATTCTAATGAGATCTAATCATTCCAAATATATAATATCAATCTCATCCTTCCAAAGTATGTCAGTTTCTATCAAAGACAAATATATATATATATACCTTTGCAGACACGCAATTCGCCCGCATCACAGTCTGGCTAGTTAAACCTCGAGAGAAAGATGTCATTAATCAACAGCAAAACTGCTAGCATCTCCTCACAAACTTCCTTATTCTACTTCTATTTGGCTGTTCACGATTGCTCGGGACAGCAAAGGAATTCTAAAAATTGAAAGCACGTAATTGAATTAGCACCAAAATATTCTGCAATGGATAGAAAACTCTAATTGCCTAGACAATTTGTTGAGGAACTGCGAGTGATCTTTCCTCAAAGAAGATATGTGGAGGGAAAGATGGAGAAGGTTCTAATATAGGAAAAGAACAAACAGTTGGGAGGGCAGCCTAATGGGTCCAAAATATTCCTTTTCTGTAAGAAAAAGCCAAATGTAAATCCAAAGTTTCACATGTTGCTTTTGCCTTGCAGCATAAGACCAGGAGAGTAAGATTCAAGCCTCTTAGATTCCTCTCTGTTAGATAAAGTTGGGACATGTTTGACCTAATTTTTATATCTCCATTCTCAAGGGWGACCAGCTCTAATTTGCCAGCTCCATTAGCATTTATTTTCAGTTTGACCCGAATTTTCAAACCTCGAGGTGTTACTCCTTAGAGGGATTTGTTGAGAGTTTGGTGATACATTAGTCATCATTCCCCTTGCGGTAATAATTCAATAATGAAGTGAATCATAATAATTTGGAAAAATTAGAACACTCTCTAGTAGTATATGAGCAAAATATTAAGTAGCGTAGCATTAAAAATATAATCAATTAGTTTTCAAGTACATGATCRAGTGGCAAAGGGTTGAAAGAGTAAAAATGACTCTGAATCTTCMTTTCGCAGATTCGATTCCCATTGAAAATAAATTCTCCATTCAACTACTAAATAATATTAATTRATCTCTTTTAATTTTTAACTGCTCGGACCCATTACACAGAACTTGCCATATAAACGGGCTTTTGCCAATAATGATGGGTGGCCTCTTTGGAGGTAATTTATGGAGCCACAAAATGGTCAAGGAGTAAAAAGCAAGCCCCTGAATTTCTGCCTTTGACAATGAGAAGTGTTTAGAGAAAATGACTTCCATGGGCTCCTTATGTATCCATTATTGGGCAAACAAATTCTAACAAATAGGTTGGATTATTGATCMTACTTAATATTATATACTTAAAGATGCTCATATTATAGCTTGAATACCTTTGATTTTGTTGAGAAAATCAAAAAAGTGATTAAATCTACTGGTTTGTCAAGATTTTTCTAACATTAAAAAATGCGATTTTTATTTAAAAAAAAAAAGTCTTGCTTTAATTCACCTTCCTTTACTTGATGTATTTCAAAAAGGAAAAATTCTTAATGCGCTATAACTAATCATCTAGTGATTAAGTATTCAACGAATAATTTAAAAAAATCACGTAAAACTAATAGCACATTTAGTAAAATGGAATAAAGTGGCTTTTTTAGTCAAAATGAACGGGACGATAATTCATTTYATATTAGTAAAACTAATATTTGATACTCAAATTTTTCTTTCAATTTAGGTGACAAAATGATTTAAATATTATGTTTTTTTATAGATAAGAAATTAACAAAAATGTATTTGTATTAGCCATTTAAACTAATCTAGCCAAAAATGAAAAAAAATCATTTTATTGTAATGTCTATTCCACTCTAATTTTACAAACCAAACATTTGAATGGAAAGGGAAGGTTAAAAGAAAAGAAGAAGACCCTTTGATCCACCACTTGGGCTGTTTTCCAATGGGCCACTTCTTGGGTTTGTTTATGTCCAGCCCAGTAGTATAAGAAGGAATAAATGTCTACCGTTYTAATTAYRGTTTAGGAGGTCTTGCCCGCAATATCTAGTTGTCAACCAAATAGAGAAGTTCTCATAGGATTTTTTATTTCTTTATTTATTTTYTAKAACGTTCTCATGGRCACTTAGTTTTTGCATTTACAAACAAAATTGTCTTTTAATTCAATCACTTGAATCACTATCGAAATCCATTTACATTCACAACTATTTAATTTAAAGAATATCACAAACCTATCTTTTCTTATGGTATTCTTTCCATTAGTTTTCGARTCTTTGATTCGACCACCAAGAAATGTGGCAATAAAAAAATCTTTCTCAGAAGAGGGGATTGAATTTCTTTTCCCGTCTATTCTTACATTATTGAAATTACTATATCTCACACAATCAAGTTGTCCTGTCCTTTAGTTCTTCCTTTCTTCTCTTGTTTTGAGGTTTTGGTGCCCTATCGCATAAGTCCGTTCTTTTTGCTTATTGATTACTTGCTGGTTAAGAGTTTTCTCGTCGATGAAATGAATCATTTCTTTTTTCCTTAGTTGATGTTGGGGTAATAGGCCTTGGGTTTAGAGAAAGAAGAGAAGGGGAAATAAAGAAGGTACTTATATAAAATTATGTAATTTTTTTCTAGTTCTATTTATGAAGCTTTAGTTAGAATATACCATCCAAGTAAGATAAGAAATTGATTTAAACTTATTATTAAAATGACATTTTTACTCTTATTTCAGTTAAAAAAATGATTAATAATACAGTAAAAATTAAATTTATTAATACTTTGCAAGTTGAATGGTGAGATTTTGAAAATTGAAATAGGTAAAAATGTAAAAAATTTAGGAGCTATCAATAAAATCGTTGATTTATGTTAAGGAAAAAATATTAGAATGAAATGAATATTTTTTTTTTTATATAGAAGTATTTTGCTCGTAATAAAAAATATTCTGTATCATATTACAATTATGAGTAATAATTTTTAAATTTATTAAGTGTCTTGACAGTATACATATGCTTAATTAATCTAATTTTGTAGAAAATATATATTCACAGAAAATTTCATATAAGAATAAATACCATTTACAAGGAAAATAAAACGAGATATATTATTCTCGTGCTGTCTCAGACACGGTATGTCCACACGAACACGAATACGAAGCAAAGAGAAGCAAATCTGGTGGACGGAGATGATGAGTTGCCCTCTCTCATCTTCTTGGATTCCCGTGAGTTCTTTATTGAACTAACTACTATTTCATGGAAATTTCATTAGTTAAGAAAGAWAAAATGCTTTTATTTAATTTTGTTCTTTTTTTTGGATTTGAAAAGGGTAGTTTTCTTCTACGAGGACAAGGACGGACTGTTGGATTGCCGCCTTCAGTTTCATCCTCTGCAAAGCCTAGGGTTCATCGTAGTGGGGTTGCGGTTACAGCATTTCTCTTCGATCCTAACCGGGAACCTATTCTCAAAGAAGCCCTTAAGGTAATTTATTGTTTTTCTTCTCCTCGGACTTTTGGTTATTGTTCTGTTTTCCTGAATTAGCTTTATAATCTCTATTTATGTTGGGGGGCGGGAATAGAGCTTTTCGCATTTGTACTGTCATGCCATTCCTCGTTGAAGATAATTAATTATGTAAGGGTTCTTCATCTAATTGCTGTTGTATATCTAATTTTCAGACGTTTCTGTGGGGGTAGTCAATTTCCTTGAAATACGACTATTGACAAGTATCACTTTGGAATTTTTTTTTTTTTTTTTTTTTTTCCTTTCTTGAGGCTGTTGCTGGTATGTTCTTTTTGCTTGTGGGGGAAGGGGGATGGCTGGGAGGAATTACTAAGGGTTTATAGGACTGGACATTTTGCCATTGAGCACTGATGTTTAGATACGAAGATGTCCATAGGTGTATAAATATGATCACAAATAGTCACCTTGTTCATTGGGCATTACTGGTTTCAGTRTAAGTCAAGGAGTTTTTTGCTTTGCTGGATATTCCTCCTCTATCAAATTGAACTTTTGAAGAACAAAAGATGGTGATACATGTACTAATAAATACAGAAAAGAAAAGACAAACRTGTGCTYAGTTTGTCCATAATACCTGGAGCTTTCTGGCTTAGGGCTATGGTTTTAAAGATCTGCCGTGAAGCTTAATATCTGATATATGGAAAATGAAAAGGCAGCACTTCAAAAAGTGATACTGGGCATTCTGCTTGATGCAGCATACTGCATTTAAATAATCTATGTGTGGTTCCACAGCCACAGAACTTGAGCTGATTTCTGGTAAACTGGTAACTCAACTTTTCCCTTGATGAATGATAGATACCAATTAGATGGGTCAATGGAGTTGTTTAGAGTCATTGTGTGGAAAAGTTGGCCTTTGTGATGTCCTTTTGGTCAAAAGAATTGGATAACTAGAAATKGTATAGTCAATTCTATTGCAGCTTAAATACTRGATGACAAGGGGCAATTGCGTGTTCAAGGTGTCCAAATATTTTATTTTGTACATAAACGTGCTGTAATCTTCTTATTCTTTTCTATGTTCATGAGAAGTTAGTGTGGGCCTCAGTTGCTCTTGGGCATAGTTGCAGAACTGGTCTAAATGAGGGGACAAGAATGAAATGTATATCTGATGTGAAACAGATGACTATCAAATCCCAACTTCAGTTTCAAAATCTCATCAATTTTTTTTTTTTTTTTTTTTTTTTGCTGGTGGGAAATTCTGGTTGGATTTTGTTGATGTTCTTTTTTTCCAAATTGACAGGAAATCAAAATACYACAAAAAATAGAAGTAGCATGATTCGTGGGATTTTAATGCTCTCTCCCAAAAATTATGTGATTAACAAAATCCATGATTTTGTTATACGTATCTCATGCCTATCAATGAAATCCACTCTCCGATTTTTCTTTTTCTTTTTACTTATCTCATGCTTATTCTCATCATGTGTATCTTTCCATAGTTTTCGTTTTCCAGAGTGATTAGGAGCATGAGAAATTTGAGTGCAGTTTGCCAAATTCAATTAATTTCAGTTTTTGGGCTTTATCAAATCATTTGGTTTTAAAATCTCCTGAAAGAACACATTCTAAAAGAGAAACTCAAAGCCCTAAATGGTAATGTCTATTGACATATTCCTTTATCTTTTACCAATGCCGTCATGATTTTGTGCTTAGAGAATTGAAAAGAGGGTTTCTGGTTGTTTCGTAATGTGTATTATAGTAGTTGCTTCTCCACTTGCTGGTAGTCTTAATTGAGGAGCTCAGTGTCCACTTATATTCCCCTACAAAAAGGAGACAATAGTGGATTTAGATCCCACTGCTGTTGACTAGTGTTGSTGGATGTTTCCAATTCATATAATTTTTATTTGTTTACTTTGTTCTTGAGTATATTTACACAGTCAACTTTTTTATCTCAAGTCTCTATCTTTAAAAATATTTTTTACAGATATTCTTTTTTATTTTTAAAATTGACCTGTTCATTTGTGAAGAGCTTCTTTCGATGTAATTAAATTCCATAGCAATAAAAGAATCGACTGATTAGAATATATTTTTCCCGTTTGGCTGGGGAAGCAAATTTCTGAGACAAAGAGATCATTTTGCTAACTAATGCTTGAAAATGTAATTACTATCTGAAGTTTGATAATTTACAAATATTTCAGCTATTAAGCACGAGTAATTTTCTAATACAGGACTTGTCGATTTCAACTGGTTATCTGACAATATAAAAATTTGAGAATTCAACTGAAAATAATTTTCCTCGCAAGTTGCATATTAAACTTGCAGAGATGATACTTGGCAAGTTTGAAGACCATCCAAGAAARTAGTAATTTCTAGATCTTTCTTACATGTCTGTATGTCATGCCTGATACTTCAGTTTTTATTTTCTTTTTTTTTTTTCTTTCACTATTATTCTAGGTTTATGTGCTGGAACGCCCATCCCCTCCGGGAAAGGAAGAAGACTGGAAAAAGTTSTCCTAATGTATTATCTAGTTTTCTTTCAGACCTAAACGTTTAACAAAATAATATGATTGGAGTGACAAGGTTAAATAWTTTTTTGAAAGCCAAATACCTGGTTTGGTCTTCCACCACTCTGCCATGTGAGAACACCTTGGGGTTATTCTCCTAAGCTTAAAATTAGCAGCTTAGCTTTTTAATATATAAAAAGTAAAAGCTAAAAGCGGCTGATTTTAAGCTTGGGAGAACATTGGTTGGAGAAGAGATGGTACACACAAGGAGCTAAATGAGCTCCACACTTTTGACGTGTATACAGACAAAACCCCTTCTACCCTTATCTTTTTCTTAAAATAAACCAATTTCTCTTTTTCTGTTCCAATATTATAATCCATGTAGGATAGGCAAACCCCATTCCTTTTTGTTTCCAGTAATACCGCCAATGAGATAAAATTTGATAATTTTGACCCTCAATTAATAAGGCTATTTTAGCAGAAGGTTTGTAAATATTTGATGATAAAACATTGATTAGGTTTCTTCAATCAAACAGCTCATTCAAATGGGGTTATTTTTAAGGAAGAAAGGGAGTTTAGTCCTCTTTAAGTCTGGACATATCCTTAATTTCAAGGATTTTTGTGCCTTAACTTCTAGATGAGGAGAAGGTAAGTAGAATTAATATTTTGATTATTCAAATTACTGGCACCATTCTAATTAAGCTGAGTTACTTTGTCATAAAAGCATGCTTAAGTGTGTTTCTATTATGCATGTTGACATCATTTTAGGGCAATTAGCTGAGAATTGCCTTTGGCTAGTTTCAGAGTTGAGAACTGGCATGTGTTTTAATTGTGATGAAACCAAAGCTTTGGGGGATCAGAATCTCATATCTCTTGTTGTGTGCCTTCACAGGAACCTGTTGCCTTCATGGGAGGGATGTTTGCTGGCCTTTTGAGGCTTGATCTGAATGAAGATCCTCTAAAGGAATGGATTACTAGGACTGTTGAAGCCTCCGGGATTACAGAGGAAGAAATTTGCACGGATGATGTACAGACAGAAGAAGGCCCTCAGCAGATAGAGATTGAATGAGTAATTTAACTATATTATTGCCTGTTTACTTGATGGTGTAATATAGTGTTTATTGTTCAGCCATAGGGTTCAGGGTGAACTTAAAGTCATCTGTCTAGGATACGGGACCAAACCACCATCTTATTTTTTCTTTCACAGCAGTTGATGTGGTTGCAATGATTGAAATTTATTTGATGATATATGCTGTTGAATCATTGTTTTAGCCTGTCGGCATTGCGAATCTTAATGCATTCATAGTTATTTAACTTCTTGTATAATCTGTGGAAGCTTTTCTTGATACGATGGAAAGAGATCAAACTTATAGTCCAGTGCATTGTGGACCTGCTATTAGGTGTTGCTTAAGCTCAATCCAATGCATGTTGCCTTAGATTGTGATACTATTCTTATTGCTACAGCCAAGTCTAATGTTTGTTCCTGTGACACTGCATCATATTGTAATAKTAGATCGCGGAACAAGAACATGTGCAGGCTGAACTACCAAACAACAACGTGCATGCTTGCATGGATGGCCGGATTATGGCACSCATCCGCGGCCAGATTATGGTGGGCTCTGTGACACGCGAGGTCAGACCCGTCCGGCGTCTGAATAGGAGGCAGTTCTATGAATTCTCATATTGTTTTGGTCAGGTACATGAATTCTCATCTGTACTTATTTAGCTTCCCTTCCCAAGGAGGCAGACACAGAAAGACTATCAGAAATGGTCGCAAAATTTATTAATGTTGTATTTGCATGTCTTAGATTTGACCTCTTCTCATCTGTATTTGTGCATTAGAAAATGCTGCAAATTTGCATCTTCTACAGGGTTCTGAAAGGTCCATTTTCAGACCTTAAACGAGCATTGATTTTTTAAAAGGATCTTAGATCTAGTACTACATAATACCTCCATTTTAAGGATTTTTTAATTCTATGTACACAATTCAAATACAACAAGTAAATAAAACGGATTAAGAAGGGTTAATTAGGTAAACTTATGTTAAAAATTAATTTATTTAATCTTATATCTTCTTTATTTTTCATTTTCTGCGTATTGGGAAGGATATATTAACATTTTTAAAATCTGTTTATCATAGATTACTACCCCATTTATGCATAAACCCAAAAATAAGATTGGTTTTTACCCAAAGTTACTAAATATATAGTTACTTTTATCTTTTATTTTTTTAATTTTTAAATCTGTTTAAGAAATATAAAAAAAAGTCCAATGGATGATTCATATTAACTCATGTGAAAACTACAACCATAAAAAAATATAAATATACTTTAATTGATCAAGAAAAGTTTCCTCAGAATTAATAAAGATGCGACCAAGAACAAGTACCTCAAATCTCAAAAAAAAAAAAAAAAAATGGAGAGAGTGCAAACGGGATTCTATCAAGGAAAATAACATATTAGCCAATCATCCCTCCTTCCCAAAAAAACCCAAAAAAAAAAAAGAAAATTTCCCGTCCATCCAAATCCCACAAAGTGCAAAGCGAGAATAAAACGATACATAATAAATACGTTCAAATAAAATCCATATATATTTATTAAGGTATAATGATTCATATTTTGAAGAGTCATTTTGTAATATGAAAGGGATATAAGTGGAAATTGCAAAGTGATGTTGCCACTGCACCTGCCCAATGTCCCCCAGGATCGATCGAAAGAGCTTGGTGGACAATCAGATGGCGTCGGTAGGCAGTTGAAAAATCTTACCTCATAGCACCAAAAAAGAGACCCACGCCATCCTTCCGCCCGCATATCCAACTCCCAGCCCACAATGAGCTGTTGTCATTTGTTGCTACTCCAARACGGACTCCTGCAGCCTGTCACCATCTTTGCTCACCTCAACGCGCCTTACCTAAATTAATAATTTTAATTTTAAATTTTCCAAACTAAATTAGATCATTTAAAACCTTAACTTCAATTAATAATCGAATCACTTAGTAAGGTAGCTTGTAAAAGAACAAATGTTATTCTTTATAAAAAAGTAATTAACATGTCAAATTACTTAATAATTTGAACTTATAAAAATAGTTCAGTTAAAAGAATAATTCAAAATTACTTAATTAATATTTTAAAGAACTTAAAAGAGAATAATGTTTTTTTCTTTACATTTAAAAATCATTTGGCTAACATGGGAAGCCATTAAGTGTGAAGTTCTTAGCACGATATAAAATAGATAATAACTAAATAATAAAATTATTATAGTAATGAAAATATATTGATAAATGGATGATAATAAAAAATTATATAAAAGGTAAGTAAATAAAAAAAGGGGAAAGAGCTACCAATGGCATTGAAGCAGTAGTGATTATGGCCCAGAACCAATGCTAATTTCTTCTTTACTGTCTACCTATAAATGGCTGTTGTACACTTAGCCGAAAAACCTGTACCTCCCTCTGCTATTTTCCAGCATCCTCCAGCTGGCAAAAAAAAATACAACTCCAGAATCCTGATTCTTACGTACTGAAACCACCACTGACATCCATTGATTGAGCAAGCGAGCTCAACTTCATACATAGTTGCTGCAGGAACGAAGGTAGCTGCCTTCACTAGTATTCTCCACAGCAGCAGCAATGGAACTCGTCTCTCTTTTCTTTCCGAAGTCTATCTCTCTTCTGCTCCTACTTGTATTGCTCACTTTGCTCTGCCTATCGTCTTCGACTTCAGCTTACAATGTTACCTACGACCGCCGCTCTCTCATAATCGACGGCCAGCGGAAGCTCCTCATTTCCGCTTCCCTTCATTACCCACGTAGCGTTCCCGCCGTAAGTCCTATACATTATTCACAATTTACTGTTCTTTCGTCCACATTATGTGTTCTGCGTTTCTTGTTTTTGATATATAGGTATACACATTCGGCTTTTGCGTTATTCTGCTTGTATAGTTGTATTGCATCCACAATATATTCCTTGTGCTTGTTCGTAGTATGKGATATTTAAATTATTGTATCAATGTTGCTTTTATCCTATGTAAAAATCACAGTATTTGTTTCTCTAGTTCCTTCACCGCCCTTTTTATCCTGTATCTGTACATCATTTATTTTTCTGAAATTAGATATGTCTTCTTTCCCTCCATTCCATATATCAAAACACTTCTTGTGTCAACACATGTCGCAAACAGTATTGAATTGTTTTTTTTATTATTCCAAATGATTGCTAATAAATGATGAGAGATTGATCTGAAGAGCATAACTTGTCCAATTTTCTCATAGATGTGGCCCAGCCTGGTTCAGACGGCGAAGGAAGGAGGCGTGGACGTAATAGAGACCTACGTCTTTTGGAATGGTCATGAGCTTTCACCCAATAATGTCGGTGAATAATCCATTCGGTTAWTAATGGTTGTTGATAAGTAAGATTAGACAATTTTAGGAAAGAAAAAAAAAGACTAATTCTTTTTTCCTCTTTTGCAAATTGCATTATGTAGTACTATTTTGGAGGAAGGTATGATCTAGTCAAATTTTGCAAGATAGTTCAGGAGGCAGGCATGTATTTGATGCTTCGAATTGGACCATTTGTGGCAGCAGAGTGGAACTTCGGGTATGTCAATATTCGTCAAAACTCATATTTTTCTGCTTTAAGAGTCACAAAACGACACTTTCTTTGAATTGTCACTCCACTAATGTTAGTGCCTGTCGAAGTCCACCTTCCTCCTTGTACTTTCTGTTAATTATGAAAAAAAAAAAAAAAAAAATGCTTCAGGCACTCAGATAAACGATTCCATCCAATTGTCATTGGCAATTGGATGGGGAAATTTTCGATATTCTTGAACTGTTGAGTTCCTGCTTGAGAAATCCTGATAAGTGTATGTTTATGCAGTGGAGTGCCGGTTTGGCTGCATTATGTGCCAGGCACTGTTTTCCGCACTGATAGTGAACCTTTCAAGGTGTGTATATTTTCTTTGTTCAAATAGTAYATAACTTATCCRTGTCATTTCAATAGCTCTTCATTGCCCATTATCCATCGATTACTTATTTTTCAACAATACAAACTTCTCTTTCTTTACAACTAACTTTTGTAGTTGGTGTTGCAGCATTACATGCAGAAGTTCATGACGTTCATTGTGAACTTGATGAAGCAAGAGAAGCTTTTTGCATCACAAGGAGGTCCTATCATCATGGCCCAGGCAAGTAAAGCTTTTTCAGTTGGGACCATTCTACTGAAACCTTAAATGGAACTTTCTGGTTTTGGTCCTTCATGAAATCATAGGATAATTTGCTCGAATTGGCTTTGCTATGTGCTGATAATATGTGGAATCACATTAAAAATCACTCTATACAATAGAATTTTTTTGTTGATACTGCAAGCACTCTTTATTGCTACTGAACTGCCTAAGAGGGTGTTTTCATCTGGTTATTATCTGTAGATTTTGTAAGGCTGGAATGTTTTTCCAAGGACGTTTCTGTTTACAAGACTCAAATCTTCTTCTGAGGTGTCTGTTTTAAGGAGGCACCTATCCATTGTTTCATTGGATTAAAGAGTAAAGTTGAGTTGGGGGGAATATAGTATTTGGAACATGGTGAGACTCACATGAATGCTGCTACATAATTATATTTCTAATGCTTAAATAAATCTGAGCTCGAATGCTCAACAATAACTGGTTGAGGACATGGATACATGCACCCGGAAATACTCTTATTTTATTTTATTTTATTTTTTCTTCCTTCTCTTCCAAACAATTCTTGTTTATTGAAGAACATACAAAAGAACTATTCCAAATTTGTTTAACCTGGAATTTGTTTCTGAGGTTAGTGTCTTTTCTTTACCATGTCTCCCATGGTAGTTTCTAAGCAATAGTTTACAAACAAGATAATATATCAGGTAGCCTTACCCATTGGGATAGAATTCCATATTCAATTAGTCAGATCAATAGATATGCACTTCTAAACTATATTCACAACATGCAATTGGCTGAATTCCACCAGAGCGGGAGGGTCCACTTGAGACACCACTATAAGTCCAGTGAACATTGCCTAACATAGAAGCATTTAGGCGTCCAGTTCTGGATGCCTACCTGTCATTCTAAATGAAGCTCCTCTGCGTTTTTCTGAAGTAGCTTTCCTTTACAATAGCTGTAGTCTGGTTCTTAGTCCAATGTGTCGTGATAGTCTGATCCAGCATCATTGCTGTTGCCTTTAGTGCTCCATGCCAAGTGGGTCCAACAACATCACCATCACCACAACGGAGACCTATTCAACCATTGCGATTTCATAATGCTAATACTTCTTTAATAGATATTTTGTAACTTTCCTATATTTTGCATTTAACGCTTGTCTAGTCATACTTTAGCTTTACGGTCTATCATGCAGGTAGAGAACGAGTATGGATTCTATGAAGCTGCTTATGGAGAAGCAGGTAAAAGATACGCTTTGTGGGCTGCTGAAATGGCCCTTTCACAAAACACTGGTGTACCATGGATTATGTGCCAGCAACCYGATGCTCCAGATACCGTGGTATGTATTGTAACACCYATACCTCAAAAATAGCAAAAAGGGGGTTAGCWGGAGCAAAGTACTTATTTTTCTTTTTTGGAGCACCAAACTCTGCTACAGTATAACTAATTTTGCACATAATGAAGTTTGAAGAATTGCAATTAACATTRTTTATTTTGCAAAATTATCAGTTCAGCTGCATGAAATATTACAGAAKGGCCAGAAGTTTAGATTTGTTAAGAAAAAGGAGAAGACAATAAATCTATTGTATCTAAAGTGCATATGAGGAAGACATTTTTTGCAAACCACATGCATCTACCTCTCAAATATTTTATTCTCCTCATCTTTCTCCACTTGTGACATAAATAAGCTGCAGAAAACGTTGTCAAGATCATTTGTACTTGGAGTAAAACTGTGTTAGGATATCTTGCTAATGGATAACAATCAAGATAGCAAATCATTTTAGAATCTACATGCCAATATTTTATTTCCCTTGTCATTAGCCGTACCACCCTATCGTTCCTGAACTTGGAAATAATGCATTTACTCACTTTTCCATGTAATTTTTTTAAAACAATTCTTTTACTTTCTATGTTTGAGTTTGATGTGCAGAGGAGGAACAACTTTTTCCCTCTCATGATCCAATTCTGTTTACCTTTTTTTTGCAGATCGATACATGTAATTCATTTTACTGTGATAATTTTAAACCAAACAATCCCAACAAGCCCAAGATATGGACCGAAAATTGGCCTGGATGGTACAGTCTGCTTTCCTTTGTTTATCAGCATACTTTCATTTCTTCAACTTGTTTTAACATCATTCATGATTCTTTTGGTTTTCCCTAGGGGTTTACTCTTTGGTTTTTTATATCTTCTTTAGTTTTTCTCTCTCTTTATTTTCTTTATTTCCTTTGAGTATATTTCTCAGTTAGAATAATGAAGAAGGCATAAAGATGTCTACTAGAATATATTGAGGAGTGTTACACAAGCAGACATTTCTTATGAGGTTTTCCATAGAGGGAGGCTCTTAAGAGATTAAAATACAAGCCTGAGTCCATGCCAATTTAGATTATGGCTCACTTGATATTGCTTGGTTTTACTTTGTAAAAGTAAATGACATTAGGGGGAAAAAAAAAGAACAATCATATCAATTTCATATTTTGACAGGTTTGACAGCCAAATATTAATTACTGTTAGTATTTTTATAAATGAGAGTATATTTTTTCTCCTTTTTATTTTCATAGCTTCTGGTTTATATTTTAGAAATTCAATGGTGTATAAGATAAATACTAAGCTTGTGACATATGGATCATGAYGCAATCACTGCTAAAATTTGTAAGGTTCAAGACATTTGGTGGTAGAGATCCTCACAGGCCTCCAGAAGATGTTGCCTATGCTGTTGCCCGTTTTTTCCAGAAAGGAGGAAGCTTACAGAACTATTACATGGTACTACTTTATCTCTTACTAATTTTGTCATTTCATTGGTTGATGAGTTACCCTTTTACGGTGTAGTTCTTCTTCTTTTGGGTTGTTGTTTTGGGGGGGAAGGGGGAGATAAGTARGAGACTTCTTGCAATCAACACCAGATGCATATCAGCTCAGCTTGTTTCTACTTCTATTCCTTTTACTGCAATTTACTTTGTCTGTTTAGTATCATGGTGGTACGAACTTTGGCCGAACATCTGGTGGCCCATTCATAACCACAAGTTATGACTATGATGCACCTATTGATGAATATGGTGAGCATGGTTTATGGCAATTAAAGATTTATCTACYAATACATGCATCCTTGACGTATCATAATTTAAATGAAATGTCCACTTTTTACATATTTTTCCTGACTAATCCAGATRTTCCCCCAAAATGATTCACAGGACTGGCAAGATATCCAAAGTGGGGACATCTTAAGGAGCTTCACAGAGCTATCAAGTCATGTGAGCACATGTTGCTGTTCAAAGAACCATCATTACTTTCACTGGGTCCTTTACAAGAGGTTATATTTTGCCACTTTATTATGTATATAGTCGCTCACAAACACATATTTGTTTATGCATGTAGGTACAAGTATGTATTTCTTTGTTCACTAGTGTTTCTTGTTTGTGATTAGTCTAATCTTTTGCCAAAGAATTCTTGAGTTAGTGTTTTCAAGGTGCAACTTCATCTGCAATTCTTTTTATAGTACTCTAACTCTTCTCTAGGTAAGATACATATAGAAATTTATGTTTGGGTCTTTTCATTCTGTTGCTTTGGTTGTCAGTCTTGTTGTCAGCTAGAACTTTTGTAGCCACAACAAAGGAGAATCTACATTTTTCTTATCAAAGTGGATCCGTAGTTGTGTACAGGTCACCAGGCTTTATTTTAGTACATCAGACTTCATGTGTTGCACTGATCCTTTGTCTACCTAGCTGTGATAATAACAMAAAGAAAGCAAAATTTTCTTTTTGGATTATTTAAGGTATCACTTTTATTAAAGACTGTAGTCTTTCCCAGAAATCAATATTCTTACTATTAGTTTAATTACATAAAAAAGAACATGCATCTGCCTGAAAATATCCGCTAATATCTGTCGATGTGGTGAAAATACTAATACTGATGTTACAGTGCATATTGTGGCAGACACCATGAATTACGATATGACCACAGTTAAGTCTCTGCTTTATAATTTATGAGCTGATAAACGATCATTTCTATATTTGATGTTATTTTGTTCATTTTTTCAAAGGCTGTCTGTAAAATATGTTGACAGATAGTCTAAAGTGGATGAGCTTGTTACACTATAAGCCAATCTGAATGCTTATGGTGTTAGAGAGGACTGTAATTTATAAATTTGTGCGCTTTTAGCACACTCCCCATTCAGTGGGCTGAACTCCTAGATTTTCAATTTGTGCCCCCACATTCTTGCAGGCTGATGTCTATGAAGACACATCAGGAGCTTGTGCCGCATTCATTGCCAACATGGATGATAAAAATGACAAAGTGATAGAGTTTCGAAATATATCATATCATCTGCCAGCGTGGTCTGTTAGCATTCTGCCAGATTGCAAAAATGTAGTATTTAACACAGCAAAGGTAACTTTTATTTTCCATCTTTAATGACATTTGATTTTGCATGATTAAAGTAGAATATTCTGCAAACAAGGGAAGTACAATTACTTCTGCAAGAGTATTTGGCATAGAAACCATATCTTGCTCTATTATGTTTTTGGGATTGAAGTCACCTTGAGGGAAGAAGGGCGGGGGGGTGTTTTGACATAGAGCCTTATCACTTTAGAAAAGTTAAATAAAATTGGAGGAAACAAATGGATGTTACCTTGTACCTGGAAGAGAGACTGAAAGCGGGTCCCTAAATGAGGATTAAAAAGAAGAAGTTGATGAAAACTAATGCCTAATTTGCAACTACCACTTTTGTCTAACAGATAGCTGCTTGCACTTTTCAGGACAAAGTAAAAGTRTCATCGTGGAAAACATTGTTTTGCAATGATATACTTCATTGTAGATGTAGTTTATGATCCAAAATGTTAAACCATTATTGCCTGGTTTGTACTGCGTGACATCCTTTGTTTCATGTATGCTTTGTCAAACAGTAGACTTTAGYGGGAGGAACATGGCCAAGAACAAACTAGTTGATTGTTAACTCCCTGGAAAGCAAAGATGAAATAAATCTAAAACTAAATCAAATAAAAAAGAGGGTTTTGGCTCAAAACCAGTTTTCCTGATTGCAATCTATTTTCATGATAAGATGATGGCCAAATGACAAAATCCCCTCCCACCCCACCCACCCCAAAAAATTAAAAAAAGAACGAACAGAGAAAGAAGAAATGGATGGAAGAAGTAATATTCATTCTTTGTTTGAGTTTGGTGTTTATCAGAAAAGTGTCCTCGTGCATGTATTTCATCGTTCTACTTTTTCATATCCTGATTTCAATAGGTTGGGTCTCAAACTTCTGTAGTTGAGATGGTCCCGTCAGACTTAAAGTCATCAACAGTGTCACCTAGTAAAGACTTCAAAGGTCTTACATGGGAAGTATTTGAGGAGAAAGCTTGGATCTGGGGCAACGCAGATTTCACCACCAATAGCTTTGTTGATCACATCAACACTACAAAAGATTCTACAGATTACCTCTGGTACACAAGAAGGTTGGTCTTTCGACTTCAATTTGATACAGTAAAGGCATGCAGGCATTGTAGTGCTAGGGTCTTCCACTCTGACTTTTAGTTTCATATGGGTCATGAGGATTTTCTTTGGCTTAAATTTGCATTGCCTTAAAGGCAAAATTGTTGACTGTTGTTTGTTGCACTTGTCTGAAATATATTCATCTCACCTGTTAATATTTACAACTGGGAGTGTATCCACCAGATGCTGTAAAATAAGGTTAGTGACTCCTCCGTGTACAATGTAAAAGTTTGTTTCTTTAATACAACAAGACTCTTTTTTACGTTCCCCCCACCCCACCCCCCCTCCAGAAAAAAAAAATAATAATAATATAAAGAAAAGAGGTTTTAGAAATGTAACTTTTAATTTAAAGAATTATTAATTTAAACTCTTCCTTTTCCATGCACGTATAGGTTTGAAAAGATGTTCAAATTGGGATGCCTAGAACATGAAGATAGATAAACCTTAACCAATTCAAAACAAAACTATGTTACAAGTCAAATAAAAAGTAAGCACCCYTCYTTTTGCAGTTTAKTTGTTGGGCTTCTCAATTAGGTATCTTCGGAGATTTGGTACTYCCTCCAACCCAAAATGAATGACCATGTTACTGCTTTGAGTAGTCCAAAACTGCATGTTTACTGTAAAAAATATKCATGCCTTTTAATCTAAATTTTTACCATTGGCCTMATTCAGACTGAAAAGGATGGGTGYGAGACTATTACTATTAGACATAGCTCCCATAAYGCATTACGTAATATTTTGAAAAGCTCTAATTGTGCTGCTAATTCTTACCAAGAGTTTAGTATCTAATCTTCTTTGCTGGATAAGATTCGGCATGCATGAGTTTCTCTAGGCTATTTCCTGAGTAAGTCTACTTGAATCAATTTAATTGAAGGGAATTTCCAAATTTCGCTGAATTGTGAGCTGCTTGCTTATGGAGTTCTCAAAGGGAGTCATTAAGAGAAGTGTAATCACATATTTCAAGTTGTACTTTTGCATACTTCATGAAGAATAGACTGATCACCTACTCTGGGTTAACTTTGTTTCTTCCGAAGCGCCATAAATTTTAGGGACAACTTGTGCTTTCATCCTCATATGGCTCACATATGCTGAGCCAAATTGAAAATAATCAACTGACATATGGATGTGCTTGTAATTGTGCATTCACAACTCTGGGATCCTAAACTAGACTGGACTGATTAACTTGCATTTCAATCTCTAGTATCCGTCAAAGTTCATGAGGTAGTTAACATCTGATGCAAATCAGTTTTTGGATTGGAGTTAACCTTAAATTCTGTATCTTTTTGTTGGTGGCAGTTTTCTTCTTGACGATGATGAAGAATGCATMAGAAATGGAAGCAACACAATGCTTGTAGTAGAGTCCAAGGGTCATGCTCTGCATGCTTTTGTTAATCAGGAACTTCAAGGTCTTCTATTACAAATGTTTTTCTTGTCATAGTCCTAAATTCTTTGGTAATGATATTTTATTGAGACTATAGGTTGGATGTTCTATTTTTTTCTTCTTAGTGCTCTTGGTACAATTGTTTCACTTAGGAAGTCATTTGTAGAAACCAACAGCATCTATCTTATCCTGAAGTTTACCTTATTTTCATGAGGGCCTTTCATACTTTAAGCTTGCATATTTATTTTCAGCTAGTGGATCTGGAAATGACACAGTTTCACCCTTCAAATTTATGAGTCCCGTAACTCTCAAGGCTGGGAAGAACGACATTGCTCTTTTGAGCATGACAGTAGGCCTTCAAGTAAGAGTCCACTATTTTTCTGTTTCATACATTTTTGATGTAGTTCTTATTTGTTTGGCCTAGTATGTGCTGGAAACATTTAAAGCTGTTGCATATATGAGATGAAATTTGTGGGTGATAGGTCGTTTTGACTATAGTATTAGTAAAAAGAATTTGTTAGAAAGATTAGCTTTGCAAGAAAAGAAGGCTTCAAGTATCTTCTTAGCATCTCATTATTAAAGCATTACACAAGATGAAGGATGATCTGCTTACAGAATCTGGCTTTTTCGTGGCTAGGAGCTATCGCGCACATAAGGCTGAACGAATGAAGGTTCTGATCATGATTTTACAAAGGGAATATTATTTTCAGGGGCCAGATTATAGCAATGTTTGTTTCCTATCTCCAGAAAATGACTATAATAATCTTCATAAGCTAGGTACTGGCTTGTTATTGACAAATAGAGAATGTAATGTAACCTTAAGAGTCATCTAAGGAACACCATTGCTCAGATACTTGATTAAAAGGACCTTTCAATTAAAAGGCATCTGGTGGACAATTCAAATCAAGAATATGCACAACTGCAGATATATAAACGATGCATAATATGTACATTTGCATAAACTGGCAGTTAAAGACTTTTTAAGCATAGTCTGGGAAACAAATTATATGAAACAAGCTCAAATACAAAGTGAGAAAGCATTAAGGGTTTTCAGTAACAAAATGAGCTAAGAGTTCCTACCATAATTGACAAAAATTTGGTTTGATACTTTCTGCAGTAATGTGCGTTGGAAATTCGTCATGCTGACAAGGTCAAGGCATAAAAGTAATTGCTTGTACAGTTACCAGTGAATATTAGGTGAACAATGAATGAAAATATGAAACTTCCTGAACGGAAATATGCTTCTCCATGCTGACAGTTTTAGCACTTGGTAGTTTTGAATTTTTTATGCATGGTGAGACAGTCTGTATCCTTCAGATCTCAAACATGACTTTCTGAGTTGCAAAAGTCTAGCTACTTTAGTACTTCTGAATTTCTGGGTTGCTTATTTATACTGGGCTTGTTTCTAGCTGCTTGAAGGAAATTATTTGTTTTTGTGTTATTTCTTCAGTACTTAAAGTTCTTCCATGGCTTTACAATATTGTAACCTTCCTTTTGCTTTCTAGAATGCTGGATCATTTTATGAATGGATAGGAGCTGGTCCAACCAGTGTCAAAATTCTGGGGTGTAAGAATGGAACTCTAGACTTGTCTGCATATACTTGGGCCTACAAGGTAATCATTGTTCTTTGCAGATCAACTATCTCCTAGTTAACCGCCACATCATTCTATAGATATGCTCTCTGGTAAGCCTGTTGCAAGATAAAGAAGATATCCTGTTAAAGATAAAGACACTCTTGAAAATTAATTTCATGGCCACTTACCAAGTGAGAAGCCACCTTCTTGCTCCTAACCATTATCATCCATGTTGTAGGCCGTTCAACATTCTGCGAGAACAGTTTCATTTTGTATGTGGAAATGGGGTTAAACCAGCAAGTTATACATACCTAAAGAAAGAAATTAGTAAACTGTTGATCTAGTGACTTATATTACTATGAGAGAGCAGAACTGTGAACTATTTGAAGAACTTTCTGTTAAGGGTATTAGACACCCCCCCTTCACTACCTATTTTCATGGGTATCTCTTGTTCCATGTGACAGGTCCCATTAGTGATTAAAGCAAACAGCTATTTGCTTTTCAATTGCTAATCATTGTGTATGCACAAAATTATTCTATAATGCATCAGCGTGAAATACAATTTTTACATGCAGAATTTAGTTGACAAATCAATGTGCYAATTATTATAGATCTGTAACTTACATATATGCTATGTTTTGAATAAAACTATTTGACAAATATATTTGACCAAACTATAACTACCCTTACAAATTCGTGTGCTGTTAAAAAGGGAAAATTCAGCATAGAGAGAATAAGCCTTTTTAAAGTCTCCAGATGTTCATACTAAATTATCAGAAACTACATGCACAAAATCTATGTAGGCTAGAGATGAAGGAAAATTGGATGTAGTATTTTAGTCATCCAACAAAGTCCTCCTGCACTTAAGAGGTTGATTTGTTCTTTTTATGGGATAATTTCTATAGTATTCCATATGATATGACTAGTGGGGAGAATGGCTGGGAAGATTGTAGCCAAATATCAAGGTTCTTCTTCAGCATCATGGGATAAGTTGCTGCAGCAYGAGATTGTTTGTYTTTGGACTAGAGTAGTGGCTAAGCTGACTTGGGTAATATGGTGAAAATCAATGGRTATAAGCACTTGATKYTGTAGCCCAGAAAGTACTGTATGTCATTAGAAGSAAATTTATGYTGAATTTAGTTATTGCTAATATTAAGAAGATTGAGCATTTGGGACRGGTTCTGTCAATATTTTGTGTTTCATTTGTTAGGTTCATCTTCAGAAAYAACTCTTTACCTTTCAGAGATGACTTAGTATTTATGAGGATCATCTTTAGGAGTAGCTTAGAAGCATCTTTCCCTACAAACCACTTGAATTTTCATCTTTGTAAACTTTTTCACATAACTTTCTGGTTTAGTTTTTCTTTGTTTATCTAGGATAAATTCTTGTTTCTTAAGATGTACAATGAGCTTGCACTGCATATTCCTGTGCCATTTTGTTGGCCTGATCACTTGAATTGTGCATTTGACAAACTAGAACATCTTTGCAATACAATCATAACATGTAAACCTTGTAAATTCATTTTTTGGTGGAAAAAAGGTGAAGGTGGAATTAACTGATGTTCATCTTGTTATTTGGTTATTCTCTGTTCAGATTGGACTGGAAGGAGAACATCTAAGGATATACCAGGCGGGGCGTTTGAACAGTGCAAAATGGATGTCAACTTCAGAACCACCGAAAGACCAGCCCCTCATATGGTACAAGGTAAAAGCAGGAGCATGTCACATGATAAAACATCAAATATGTTATCATTTCTCTTGATATTAGCGTTCATTCCA
>MEJB01000082.1:141848-152358 GCA_001752375.1 Rhazya stricta
GAGTATATCTTTATAAGGCAGCATCCCTGATACTACGAAATTATTATGCTTTTAATTTTCTGAAAGAAAATAAATAAGAAACTTGGTTTATATCTTCTGAAAGCTTCTACTCTTTTTAGTGATGCATATTCGATTCTGTCTCCATCTGTTTCTGCGTGTTCGTTTTCATCAGAGAAATTATTGTACTTCCATAACTTGGAAATAAATGTAGCTTTGAAGCATGTAATAGCCCTTGCCCATTGACTGATTTACAAGGATACTAAATCAGATATATGTCGTCTACTACCAGTAGACAATCTAGCACATTTTATAACTCTGGTCCATAATTAACACACTAGTTCTTGAGGTGTTAAAGCTATTATCTTTGACTTGTGAAAGAGAATGATTCCTGAACATTCATTATCAGTCATAGATCATTTTGTATGACAGGTTGCAGTGGACCCTCCTCCTGGGAATGAACCTGTTGGACTTGATATGGTTCATATGGGTAAAGGTTTAGCTTGGTTGAATGGCGAGGAGATTGGCAGATACTGGCCCAGGAAAAGCTCTAAACACGACGAGTGTGTAGTTCACTGTGATTATAGAGGCAAATTTAGTCCCAACAAGTGCAGCACTGGATGTGGCGAACCTACACAAAGATGGTAAGATTATATGATATTTAAGACTGACTATGAGTTGCATAGATGGCAATGGGTAATACAATTGCTGGAGATTATTCATAAAAGAAATAAGCTATGAACATGTTTATTTAGAACAGAGAATGCTAAAATGGTGAGATACTACATAAGTCATTTATATCTAGCTTCGTAGTTATTTTAGTTGCCAGCATAGTGTGCACTCCAAAGGCAGCCAATCAATGGGGGCTGTTGGAACCAATCGAACTGATAGATCGTGAAATAATATCATAAAAACTTTTTKTCTCTACGTTTGCTAGTTATACAAAAAATAAGAGTAGAAAAGACAAATAAGTTATGAACATGTTTATTGAGAACAGAGAATGCAAAAATGGTCAGTTACCACATTAGTCAATTATATCTAGCTTCGTAGTTATCTTAGTTGCCAGCATAGTGTGCACTCCAAAGGCAGCCAATCAATGGGGGCTGTTGGAACCAATCAAGCCGATAGATCGTGAAATAGTATCATAAAACTGTTTGTCTCTACATTTGCTAGTCATTCAAAAAATAAGAGTAGAAAAGAACGAACTTCTTTTGATAGTAAAGAAATTCGAAGTATCTTTTTTCCCTTTCTACGTTTACTATAGAAAACCTAAGTTTGTCTTCATCCTCAGATAGTGTTTGCTGTGTTGGTTATTATRYTATCTGTATGTTTTCAAACTAGATATTACTTCTTRTYGCAAGAATATGTGTCCCTCTTAGAGCATATTTTGTTCTGTATCTGTTAAGCCAAAAAAACAATAGGCTTGCTTGTTTTTCCAACCGAGAGTTATTAGGATGCTCCTTTTTTACTTTAGACAACATAGTTCTTTCCAAACGATGAAGGGTATTTAAGAATTTTTGACAATTCAAATGACCTTTGTGTACAATAATTTTCAGACACCCATGGAATTTGGACTGACATATGAACGCACTCTCATGGATGTAAGCATGTCTAACATCATTGATGTCATCAAAAGAAAATTCCCATTCAATGTTCTAAAACTAAAAACATGGACGTGATGTACAGAAGGGTGAGATTTGTGGGCACAAATGACCAAGCCCTTGCTTGATTCAAATTTGGAAACTTCCAAGTTCACACGAATGATAGTCTTGCATGTTTCATGCTATCACCCAGTTATTGAAACTCATTTATCATTTTTCATGTTGACTTTAGTATTGGTGAAATTGCAGACAATATCATGAGATTAAGACTGATTTGTTTCTGTTTTTTGAATTCTCCTTGTTCTTTTTTGATCTGTTCTTCTTTGCATTCAATGTGATTCAAACTTTTCTGCCTGTAGGTACCATATTCCACGGTCCTGGTTCAAGCCATCAGGAAATATCTTGGTGATCTTTGAGGAGAAAGGTGGAGATCCTACCAAAATGAGATTTGCGATACGTAAAATTTCAAGTGTCTGCGCCCATATATCGGAGGATCATCCTTCATTTGATCTTGAGTCCTTCCAAAATGATGGAATCAAGAATCCAAAAAATAAGGCAACAGTAAAACTTACATGCCCAATCAGTACACACATTTCTACTATCAAATTTGCCAGCTTTGGAACACCCACAGGGTCCTGTGGAAAATTTGCCGTGGGAGACTGCCATGACCCTAATTCAGCCACATTAGTCGAAAAGGTACATGGAACTCTTCCTATTCTCTCATGACTGTACGTCTCTCAAATTTTTATGAACTTCAAATGGCCAACTGCTTGACCATTGTTTAGTGTTAGATTAGAAGTGACATTTGTTCTTGCTTCCTAATATTAAGTGCTTTGACTTACCTCTTTCTCATTGAGATACAAAATAGGTGATGGATTCTATAGATCCTTCATTGTCTAAAGCAGATTAGGGAAATTGATAATGAGATAGGATGCATTATTTCCTCGCATAGTTTGAATTGTCCAGAAACAATTTCTTTTTGATGATCATCAAAAAATATATTGAACCAAGAAAGAAATATATTGCCAAGTCGTGTTCTTATTCCATTAACATAACAATTTTCGATGACTTCTTCATCAGGTTTGCGCTTAAACCGAGCAAACTGCTGCTTTGGTACTTGGATTTCCAACATGGATTGCTGTCCCGGAGCTGTTAAAGAGACTTGCCTGTTTTGAAGCTGTTTGTGGGCTGAAATTTGCACATGAGGTTTTTAACAATGTTCCAAATCAATGTAACACATACAGAAGATAGGTTCGTCATACCATTCTCTCTTCAAAAGGAAAGCCTAATTAAGGGCAAGTTTTTTTTTTTGTATCAATTGAGATGAATGTTTGGTTCCTTCGATATCGCATTACTCCTCTTCCTTCTTTCCTATTTCACAACCTAATTATAAATAGGTTGTACAAATTGTAGGAATCTGTGTTATTCAAGAGATGCTGAGAGCATTATTGAAAAATTGTCACTGCACACAGTGAAGTTGCTTATACATGATTTACTCGACATGGTTTCTCAAATAAGAAAATTTTTGGTCGCGTATCGTAATTTTTACATTAATCGGCTTCGACACATATTAGGAGCGCGTTAGAACAAGTAAAAAATAAACTTGTTTCTGGGAGTTCGATCGTAGTTAAGTTTGGTATTTTTGTTTCTTTCTAACGTTTTGATAGAAATTTCGAATCACAATTGGCAGTATTGCGATAGTTTAGACTTGGTTTTTTTCTTCTCTTTTTTCGCTTTCCTTCTCAATAATTTCTGCAATAGAGTAATTATCGTTAGACGCTTGACAACTTTTTAGATATCTTGAGAAAAGCAATGAACACTTTTTGGTAATTTTTGCTTGTTTCTTCTCTGTTTTGGAATGTAAGGCTTTTTTATAACTTAAGTAAGTCAGTCTGAAATGCGAATGAAGCTCCCTTAATATCTTCCGGTAGTGTCTCGGTGACACAAGACATTTACATGTTAGAATGTTAGAAATCTATTTTTTTTGCGCATGGGTATTGTCATATGGTCGACGTTAATCGTCCACACGGACGCCATTTTCCATCAAAAACTTGGTCTTTTTACCATCCAAGAAATGGTTGCAATAAAGAATACCCACATAAAATTCCTTTCCATGTGTGTGAAGACCCTGGGTTAAATGGATATCACACCATCTCCTAAATCTCCATACTCATGACCAAGGATCATGAGTATCAACAATCTGATTATCATCTCCCTAAACAAAACTTCGATTAAACTTTTCCAGCGATTTGATAATGGATGCAAGCTATTTAATTACCCGCATCGTGTCTGTGGAGGTCACTGTCTTAACTAGTAGGGCTCTGGCTGCCATGGACAAACTGTGCTGTTTACATCCAGATAATCTTCTTCTCACATTATCTAAAAGATAGTTAAAAGGTGCATGTTTTGACTCTATTGTGAAGCATAGGAATGCCAAGATGAACACCCAAATCGCTAGTCAAAGGAATTTTCAAAGGTCTTGCAATATTTTCAGCTCTCGCTTGCCCAATGTTCTTAGATACTAATAACCGCGATTTAGACAAACTTGTCTTTTGCCCAGAAACCYTGCAAAACCTTGCCATAATTTGWGGCAGATTTTTTGACTGTAAAATAGAGGCCTTGTCTTGACGTTTTAATCGCCTTCCAGCTATCTTGCWCAACTGACATCTCAATAAAATGATCAGGTACTTCCATACATCGGACGAAATAAATATGGGGACAAAGGATTCCCTTGTCGAATCCCTTTAGTCAGTCTAMGGCTGCAGAGAAGTGCCATTCCACAGTAATGAGAGGAATGACTTAGTAGTACACTCAATAATCATAGACACAAGAAGTTTTTGAGAAACCCAATGCTCGGATAATGGATTCTAGAAATGGCCACTCAACCCGATCATATGTCTTTTCCAAATCTAATTTGATGGCCATTCAACCCTTCTTACTATTTTTTGTACAYGTGGAATGAAGGATTTCTTGCTCCACAACAATGTTATCTGTGCCTTGACGACCTGGAATAAAACTATTCTKAGAAACTTTGGCCAGCTTAGGCATGAGGGCTTTCAATCTGTTAGCAATGACTTTTGTCACCACTTTCATAAGGACATTGCAAAGAGTTATGGAGAGAAACTGGCTGATCATTTCTGGAGCCTGCTGTTATATTTGATGRTATCCCCATACTCAGCTATTAGTTCCTTATCCAAAATTTTCAAGTTATCGCAAAGATTCAGAACACAAAATTCTTTGGACCCCCTCCAAACATGCCAGAYATCTTTTCTTCCTCCAAAAAATATTGCCAAACACATTCCTGTTCCATGAAAGAGAGGAACTAGAAAAATTATTAATAGTTTCTAAAAGAGATGTATCAGAATTGGCCCAATAGTCCTGGACAAATCCTTCAAAGGCCGGATATAGAAACCAGGCAGCCTCCATCCAAGTTATCTCTTTTATCACAACAAATAAGAAAAAGGATGATGATCTGATGTCGAGTGAGGCAAGTGGCGTGCAAAAGCTCAAGGAAACAAGTGCCTCYATGCTTCAGTGCACCAAGCCCGTTATCTTTTACGAATATTAGCTCYCCCAAAACGTTTGTTAGACCAAGTATAATGTGGACCAAGAAACCCAAATCTAGGAGACTACATACAGTGATGGCATCAAATATCCCCCCTAGTCAGCCACTCCAGGACTGCCAACCCTCCATTCTTCTCCTCCGCAAATAACACCTGCTACCATCCAAGGGAAAGAAATACACCGACCTAACTGTTTAAGATACACCCATAGCTCCTCCCTACACTCTATCCTAGGTAAGGCATATATTGKCCAAAATACCCACATGCCAAAATCCGTTTACTGAATGATCATGTTAACAATCTGGTCATTTTTTGTAACAATGTCTATGTCTCCACAATTTTCATGCCAAAAACCCAGATACCCCCCCCCCCCCCCTCCCCTCTCAAATAAAACCCCTAGCTTCAACAATCAAGACCATTAAACCCCCCTAACTTGCAAACGTCGACCATATGGCCTCGTCATTTTACCTCAACAAGAATAAAAAACTGAGGTTTGTGAATTTTAACTAATCCCTTGACAATTTCAAATGATTATCTTCATATATAAATATATTAGAAAACTATTAAATTAACCCCATTCGACTCTAAATGAGAGGTGTTGAACTTTTTGTTACCTGGCCTTATGTGTTGCTGGCATCCTCAATTTGCACGTCAACCTCCACAAGTCCATCCACATGATCAAGCAGTACACAATCACTGTCCATTAGGTTTGAATTTATTGCATTTAAAGCCTTATTGCCATCTCCTGATTCCCAGGTTAGAACGGCTATCTCTGGAATCTCATAGAAATAACCTCCTCCCACTCCATCTTGATTACAACCTTACAAGTGATTTCAGTTTACAACATTCTCTTAAATTAATAAGTTTATGCAACCATTTCCTGTCAATGAGCAATTTAGATATTTACTTTCTGCATCCAAATTGTTCTGTTACATTTTCTATAGAACGTGTTGTCTCTTTACAGTTATCCTGTCAAACAAAAATTAACTTCATTAGTACAAGATYGATTTATTCTTTGATATCAATATACAGCAAGTCTGCCTAACCATGTATTTTTGCTCTAAAAGCACGAGGCCTTGCAAAGAATTGGGATCTTTTGACAACTTGAACCATTGGGGACTAGTATTACATATCTTCTTCTTATTGYTTTGAATTTTCTTTCATACCCAACATATCCCCTCRGTTTACTTCAACTGATGATGCTTTGTTTACTAACGTAGGGTTACTACTATTAGTGCATTTCTCTCCTCAACAAACCTTAGTGCCGTGCTATCCTGTTACCAATATGACTTCCATCTTTTCTAATTTTCTTGATTTTACAAAAAGTAATATGTATGGGTTCTAAGAAATGGCAGCATTAGATTGCAAAGCTGAAACATCAGATGACTTTATATATTACTTACCATGTATTTTACCACTGATTCAGATGATATACTAAAACTTTCCACACTTCTTGAAAAAWAAACTTAAACGAACTGCTTCTTGTTTATTTCCATAGTAGATGTCTTATCTGTCTTCAGCATCAGCTTCTGTATTTCAGATATTTCCCTTAGCTTTACCAAGCAACTCCTCGTAGCACCACATGTTCTCACTTTCTGAAGGCTCAATGAGCAATAAAGGTTCCTGAAACATTGATTCCTCTTGATAAGTTCATTCTCTTTTCTAGATTTAATTTAATAACTATACCTTCAGACTCTTCGAGCAACAAAATCAGAAGCATACAAGGTATTTAAAGGACAAACTCGACATGCCATAGATCACCAAGATAGATCATTTGTCAGATGAAAGTTGAAAGTTTTCACGCAACAGAATATAAAACAGCAGCACCTTCTTACATGGATTAGTCATTGTTTATCTGCATCGCTTGATAATAACTCAAACTCTGCACATGAAAGATCAGAAAAGATAATAAGTGTAATATAAAAATATACAAACAACCCAATTGCATTGGTAGCATTTCTSAGTCCTAGATATTGTTTTTGTTCATACTGCATAAAAGATGGAATGATGAGGGGTGCAGCTATGAAAACTGAATGAGCATCACAGAAGTATAAAAGGTGACTGCAGGAACCATCCAGCTTTTCCAGAGGCTACACAATCTAAGCAAAAGAAAACTCTTCAAATAAGATAGATATAGAGTTTGTAGCAGCCAAACAAAGAGGTTCATTAACTGGAACAAAAGTGTAATGGGAATAATAAAGGATTCTAGAGTTACAGTTCGTATTTAGTTATTGCATAAATGATCATGTTAGAACTATTAATATTTCTGATAGTATCAATGTCTACGACAAAAAGGCTACTAGTATTTTACAACACTTCCAGATGCATATTTTGCTTTACCATTTCATCCATAAAACATATCATGCATGGAGGCATATCAGGATATGAGGACTTATGGTGAATATCCTGTGAAGCTAGAAAACAACATAGAGTATTGGCAAAATATCCATGTGCATTATTATTTCGGAGGATATTAATAGAAAACCAAACTAATTATTTACATCAATGCAAAACTTCTCAAGTATTCAAAAACTTTCTAATGATTTTTAATCATATATAACCAAATATCTACAAATATCATCTACGAAGATACCAAAATATCATAATCCCAAAACAAGACTCTCGTGCCATTCTTCTGCAGTAATATACYCGAGCTATATCTTCTTTTACAATAGAAGCAATCAAATTGAAACACTCATTATCAAAAGCATATTAGTATCACAAGAATGAAGGAGAAAGGAAAACGAAACATTTGTAAAGAACGGTATAGATGAACTATAGAAGAACTCACCTGCAACTTAAAAATGGTAAGGGTGAAGTATTTTCAGTTGAAGTGTGTAAAAAGACACCAATATCATAGGCTGCCACATCAAATCACAAAATATTTGTTTATGAACACGTCCGCAACAACTCACTATCTCTTGGTGGGAGCAAATTCATCCTAATGTTTTTTTGGCAGAGATCTTTTGTATCATCTTACGTATGGCAGGATCATCTTCTTTTTCTGGAATTAAATCTAAAAGTTCCGAGAAAGTAAATGAATCTGGCTGAAACCCTCTCTCAACCATTTCCTCAAAATGTACTTCAGCATCATCGTATTTGCCCTCATAAGAAATTCTTGAACAATCATATTGTAGGTGAAGCTATTTGGCGAACAACCATTCTTTTCCACATTCAAAAAGAACCTTTTTGCCTCCTCTAGCAACCCATGGACAAAGAACCCCTTTATCATAGTAGTGTATGTCACAACATCAGGATGTAATCCTTTATCAGTAAGACTGTTGAAAAGACTTTGTGCAGCATCAATCTTCCCAGATTTGCATAGTCCAATAATGACAATGGAGTACATGCTAATATGAAGGTCTACATTATYCCTTTCCAGAGTGTGTAAAAATTTAACTGCTTCATCAATACATCCATTCTTTGATAAGCCATCCAGCATAATGCAATGGGAGTAGAAAGAGGGCTTTCACCAGCTTCTTGCATTTCTTTAAAAAAAATTCGTGCAGTGGCAAGCTTTCCAACATTGAACATACCTTGCAAGATAGCGTTGCAAGTTTCAGAGGTGGGGCTTAGACCTTTCAGTGGCATCTCTTGGAAGAGATGCATGGCCTCATCTATCATTTTTGTTTTGATATATCCACTGATCAATATAGTGTAGCTATGAGTGGTCGGAGTTAGGCATGATGCAATCATGAGATCAAAAACTCCTTGYATCTCCCATTCGGCCTCGTAGACAGTATCCATCCATCAATGARTTATAGTTGACTGCATCAGGATAGTCAAATCTTTGAATCATGACTTTGATTATTTGTTCCGCATCTTCAATTCTTCCATCTTTACACAGGGCATCGACCAAACTATTGAATGTAACAATRCTTGGAAAAAYTTTGAATTGCACCATTTCATCAAAGAGTTTCTTGACTCTCTCCCATTTGCCTAGAGTACAAAGACCATGAATCAAAGAGTTGCACGTGACAACACTTGGATTGATTCCCTTTTTGGTCATCTCATCTAACAAGGAGAGAGCTTCATCAATCATTTGATCCTTGCATAGACTGTCAATGATAGTGTTATATACAATAGCATCAGGCTTGCGTCTTCCTCTTTCCATCACTCTGAGGAACTGAAGGGCAATCTTGGTGCTACCCACCTTGTAGAGCCSATCAATTATGGTCCCATAGGTAACCATATCGGGTTCGCAGAGGTTTTGACGAATTATTTTCGTGAATAGTTCTTGGACCTCACGGATTTCTATCAGCTTTAAAAAGTCCTCTGAGCAGAGTGTTAAAGGTGATAATGTTCGGGAAATGATCACTCTTGAAGAAACCTCCCAGCAAAGAGAGCCCACAATCAACACAATTCATGAGACAATAACAGTTAATCACAATAGTCATGGTAAMCTCATTTATTGGAATTCGTAAATAGCACATATCTTTGTAAAGGGAAATAACAGCCGCATAGTGCTTTAATTTAACCAGACGACCGAGCAGCTGGATAAAGGGATTAACACTCGGCAGAGGCCTCATCCTCACMTCTCTCTGTACAGGCTAATAGCATCTTCCGGATTATTAATTTCATTAGCAGAACCAGATCTAAATCTCTGATTGGAGGCCGGCTACTAAAAGAGTGAAAATGGAACAAGAAAATACCGATTGCAGTAGCGGAATAGGAGAAAAGAAAAGGCATGGAAGCACTTGTCTTCCTGATCATCATCATCTTCATCTTCTCAGGACGTCCCAGCACAAGAAGAGGGCTTTTCTTGTCTTATCCAGAATTGATTAAACCATGGAACCAGAGAGAAGCGCAGGGAATGGCGCATCAAGCGCAGGGTGAGGCCCATCTTTTCTTCATTTCAAGAAATCAAGTTGAGGCACCTCTTTTAACAAGGAATTTCGAGTTATATACGAATCTGTTAAAATTGTGACTTGAATCTCAGGGGCATGATCTCGGATAAGCTCGAGTCTGGGCCAGAGATAAGAGCTCAAGACTAGGCCAGTGGRGAAGCTTATGTCATGGCCCATGTGAGAATCGAAAAGCAGGCCTTGTGAAAGCCCATACAGAACCTGGGATTAGATCAAAGTGGAGATCAACGGTCTTAGCTCTTTGTCAAGAGACTGGGACAAGAGTTAGTTGGAGCAAGTGGAAAACGAACCCGAGAAATAAGGGCAGCTATTGTCCTGGAGGAAAAAGGAAGAGCAGCTAGAGTGTGTGGTGGTTGCAGCACTCAGTGAATGCACGTGCAAGAGCAGTCAAAGACATCATGAATCTTGCAGCTAGATTTCAAGTAAGAAATCAGAACTATTAGCTATTAGCTTTATATAGTTCTGTTTTGTTAAAAGGTATTGA
>MEJB01000082.1:153468-176245 GCA_001752375.1 Rhazya stricta
ATCCGAAGAGGATATTGCATTGGTTGCTGATGGACACACACATTACACTGATGTGTGGTCTTGGATTTTGGAGCTTCATATCATACTTGTCCTAGGAGAGAATGGTTCTTGACCTATAATCAAGTGGATGGCGGGAATATTTCCATGGCCAATAATGCTGTTTGCAAGGTAGTTGGGATTGGTTCAATCAAGATTAGGACACATGATGGGAAGTTCTGCACCTTGAATGATGTTAGACATGTTCCACAAATGACAAAGAACCTTACWTCCCTTAGTCTTATGGATAAAAAAGGGTTCAAAGATAAAGATGGAGTGATACATGTTTGCAAGGGTTCAAAGGTGATTCTGAAGGGAGTTAAGCAGGGTACCCTGTATCTCTTGCAGGGTGCCACACTTATGGATTCTGCATCTATTGCTTTCTCTGAAGTTGATAAGGAAGATATGACCAAGTTGTGGCATATGAGACTTGGACATATGAGTGAAAGGAGAATGCAAATCTTGGCCAAAGAAAATCTTCTATGTGGGCATGAGGTTAAGAACCTCAACTTTTGTGAGCATTGTGTTTTTGGAAAATTACATCATAGCAAGTTCACCAAAGCAATTCATAGAACAAAAGGCACACTTGACTACATCCACTCATATTGTYGGGGTCCTTCAMGTGCTRATTCCTTGGGAGGTCACAGATATTTTYTGTCCTTGATTGATGATTACTCAAGGATGACTTGGGTGTTCATAATGAAGCARAAAAGTGAYGCATTCAAGCACTTCAAAYAGTGGAAAATCARAYAGGGAAGAGGTTCAAGAGGCTGAGAATAGACAATGGATTGGAATTYTGCTCACTCGAGTTTGATGAATTATGTAAGAATGAAGGGATTGCTAGACATCAWACGGTTAGGCATACACCACAGCAGAATGGTGTTGCAGAACGTATGAATCAAACACTGTTGGAGAGAGCTAGATGTATGCTCTCAAATATTAGACTAACAAGGTCGTTTTGGGCTGAGGCARTTCGTACAACTTGTCATTTGATTAACCGAAGTCTAAACACAAGCATTAATTTGAAGACTCCCTATGAATTGTAGTCTGGAAAGCCTGCTCATTAGTTAAGCTTGAGAGCTTTTGATTGCACAGTCTATTATCATGTGAAAGAGGGAAAATTGGAGCCAAGAGCAAAGAAGGGAGTATTTATGGGCTATGGTAATAGCGTGAAAAATTATAGGATTTGGTCACCATTTGAAAGGAGGGTCATCATAAGTAGAAATGTTGTATTTGATGAAAACTCCATGTTTAATCCTGTTTTAAAGACTTCAATTAATGATGATGTTGATGGTACTGAGAAAAAAGTGGAGCAAAAGGAGAATGAAACCAGTTGTAAGGTTGAGAATGACATTCCTCAGTCACCTCCAGACACATTAGTTGCTTTATCCTCTGTTGAACATAAAAGTTTGGCTTATCGCCCTAGAAGAGCAAAATATAGAATACCTCGTACAAGGTATGGTGGCTCATGCTTTACAGATTGCAGAGGAGGTTGATCCTCATGAGCAATTTTTCTATAATGAAGCTGTGACTGGTACTGAAGCTACTCAATGGTTTGCTGCCATGGGGGAGGAGATGGAATCRCTTCGAAAGAATGAAACTTGGGAGTTGGCCAGAAAATCACAAGGAAGGACAATAGTGACTTGTAGATGGCTGTTCAAGAAGAAAGATGGATTGTCACCAGCTAAGGGCATAAAGTATAAAGCTCRAGTTGTTGCTAGAGATTTCAGTCAAAGAAAGGGAGTGAACTACAATGAGATTTTCTTACCGGTAGTCAGACATACTTCCATCAGAGTACTTCTTGCTATAGTTGCATAACAGGATCTGGAACTTAAGCAACTAGATGTGAAGACAGCTTTCCTACATGGAGAGTTGGATGAAGAAATATACATGACTCAACCGGATGGTTTGCAAGAGCCAGGAAAGGAAGATCATGTATGCAAGCTGAAAAGGTCCCTATATGGTTTGAAGCAATCCTCGAGGCAGTGGTACAAGAAGTTTGATAGCTACATGCTTGAGGTTGGATACTTGAGGAGCCCTTGTGACAGTTATGTATACTATAACAAGGTCAAAGATGGATCTTTCACTTACCTAGTCTTATATGTGGATGATATGTTGTTAGCTGCTGTCAACAAGACTAAAATCTAGAACTTGAAGGGGCTACTTAGTGCAGAATTTGAAATAAAGGACTTGGGAGCTGCCAAGAAAATTTTGRAAATGGATATTTTCAAGGACAGAAATCAGAAGAAGCTTTTCTTGTCACAGAAAAGCTATATTGAGAAGATTTTATCAAGATTTGGTATGGTTGCTGCAAAACCTATTGATACCCCTAGTGCTTCAAATGCACATCTGTCTGTGGCATTTGCACCTAAATCAGCTGAAGAGAAGGAATACTTGGTATCAGAGCCATCCCAGGTTCGAGTCCTGCAAGGGGCTTCCCCAAATGTTTCCCCGAAAGGGTGAGGGGCCCACCCAGCACTTAATGTTGCCGTGGTGCGGCCATTTGAGCGCGGCAGCTGAGCGTGGTGGAACCATGGGTTGATCTGGGCTTAAGATCATTGGAGTGCCGTCCCCTATCAGCCTTGGCTTTTAGGAAAGATGGTTCTAGTGTATACTAAATAAAGCAAAGAATTTGTGTAGGTGCATCATGTGCTACTGGATATCATYTGAAAAGATTAAGATGTCACCTATATACACAACTATAAAGTCATCAAAATCCTTAAAGATATTGTCCATTTTTTGCTGGAAAATGCTAGGTGCATTTTTTAATCCAAAAGGCATGACGAGCCATTCGAAATGTCCTTCTGAACAGATGAAGGCTGTCCAATGGATAGACTTTTCATCCATGGCTACTTAATGGAAACCTGATTTAAGATCAAATTTAGAAAAAACAATTTTTCCTTTGATCTTAAGGAGTAAATAATCAATACCTGGTAGAGTGTATTGATCTTTATGAGTATTATCATTCAACCTTTTATAATTGAAGTCAATTCTCGTTTTTMCTYTTACTTCCTTTCCATCAATTATTTCAGTCCCTGACTGAACTATAAAGGCTGCTGTCATATGTCTAGAATGACTAGGTCTGATTACTCCTAAACCAAGTAATCCCTTGATATGATCCTTAAAGATTTTTGCTTGTTCTGGTGTAGGGATCATAGGCTTATCTTGGATAATTAAATTCGGATTAATGATTTCAAGGTAACATTTTACCTTGTTATTTTCCCAGTGTTTTAAAGGATTATCTCCTATATACTGAAGCTGTTCCAATTCATTTAAAATTGGCATGATTTTTCCTTCAAAATGTGTCATTTTCCCCAGATTATAGAAAAAATCAATTTGATCACAAGTTTCTTCATCATCCTGAATGAGAAGTACTTCTTGTAATTCCATTGCTATTGATGCTATTGGTGCTGTGATAGCAAATTGAGAGCTAACAACTGTGTCARCCTTCTTATAGAATTTAATTGTTCCTTGCTCAATTTGTATCCCACCATGAAATGAATATATGAAATTCATTCCTATAATAAGCTGTACTYTTCTATCCTTACTTCCTATTTTTAAAGGTAGTATGTAGGTATAAGGTAGAAGGTAGAAGGTAACTTTCTTGATTGAAAGTTATTGTTGCTCCTGATTTTAACCTATACGATGTAGTATGGGTTTTATTAAGAGAGCTGATTTCTAAAGGTYWTGGAGCTATTTCCCAATATTTTTTCTCAGGAAATACTTCTTCATCAACAAGACATTTAGATGCTCCTGTATCTAAGATTGCTTCAACAATCTTTTCATCTCCATTTACCTTTAACTTAACACTCATGTTAAGCAAGTTGTTATGGATAGCTCCTAATCTAGGATTTGCTGTAAGGCAAAGGGATTCTGATCCAATAGATCCAAAACCTTTATCTGATCTAATTGTTTGTTGAAGTTCGATCACTTTTTCAACCTCGCAATCCTTAAATTTCTCAAGGATTAGCTGGGCAATCCTGTCATTAATTTTTATTATAAATTCTTTATCTGAAAAGTTAAACAAGATTACCTTTATTTCTCTTGTGTAATCAGGGTCGATTACTCCTACTCTTACATCTATAGAATGGTTCCAAGTCATTCCTGATCTTGGAGCAATTCTTCCATAGACTCCTATAGGAAGCTGCACTRATATCCTTGTGGGTATCATAGCTTTTCCTTTTGCTAAAACAGTGATATTTACTGCAGAATGCAGATCATATCCTGCTGCTTGAGGTGTAACTTTAGCTGGTAAATTTATATTATCARCTAATTTTTTGACAAGTAATTTGTCAATGTTTTGTTGATTATTGTTAAAATAATCTTGCTTAATTTCTTTAGGAGGTTCATTTTTTGTACCTGATGGTCCTGATCCTTCTAAAGTTCTTCTATCTAGTTCTAGATCCAAGACTAGATTTCTAGACTTAAGCTGATCATTCCCCTATTGAAGCTCAGTTATGTACTTTGCTTGTTCTAACACAAGAGAGGATTGTTTAGCAGGTTYTATGTTATCTTGCTTATCTTTGGGCTGTGGAGCAGTAATTTGGAATTTTTCCTTTAAATCCCARTAACATATAACTTGTTTACAAGTTATACACATTATTGCCTTTTGAGCTATAAAATGATAACCACATATAAAGCAATTATCGTATATGTTTGGAAATTCCAATCCAAATTTTCAAATATGCTAGCATTTTATGTCTACTTTATTTTTCTGAAATGTTTCAGAAAATGTAAACATAAAGAAATAAGATTGTTCTTCAAAATCATTATTGATATGAAGATTTAAAATCTCATTTCTAGCTTTTTCGTCTTCAAGGTCTTCAAATGAACATATGTCTGAATCATCAGGATTTTCTCCTTGATCCAAACTAACTATATCCCATTCTTCTCCTATATCCAACTCCTCATAAATGTGGAGTCTTTCCCTGTCAACTACCTTTTGTCTACATTGATTAGCGAAGTGTCGAACTTCACCACAGATGTAGCACTTATATTTGATGTCGCTTGTTGGTTTTTTCTTTTTAAATTTCCTCACATTATTATTATGAGGTGCGCCACCTTTGTAAGTGGTAGACTTCCTAAGAGGCCTACTCTTTCTAGCTGCTTTTGTTCCTGAATATCCTGGAACAAATGATTTACAGAAGGTAAAGTCTTTAACCATCCTGTTAATCTGTTGCTGTTTGCATAATTCCGTAAGAATTGTACCTGCATAATTAATTCTAATATGTAAGCCAACTTTCATTCCTGGATTATCGCGCTCCCACATTGCTGCTAGTTTTTCACCAAAAGGTGAGGGCAGCTTTCTGAAAAACTTTCTAGATATCTCTGGGTCGAGATATAGTCTTCCAGTTTTTGATGCTAATTCCAAATATTTGTTAGCGAATAATCGATAATCTTTCACATTTGAAATTGTTAATTGGTCTAGCTGTCGAAGGGCTTCATCTTGTAATCTGACATCACCCCTATATTCGCTATAACCTAAAAACATCTGTTTTACCTGAGTAGTCAGGTTTACAGTGTCATCGGCTGATTGGATCAATCTTCCATATTGATCCGGGTAAGCTGCTCTCCAAGATTGAAAGGCTAACTTCTCAGTTGGTCCTAACAAATTCTCGAAGTAAAGGACTTTATCCTTTAATTCCACAAATTGCATATTCGCAAGATGCAAAATAGTAGCTGATTCCCATGCACGAATATGGTCTTCCCATAATCGTTCATTGACTGGCAAAATTAGGATTGCTCCTTCTTTTGCTCTAGCTGGTGGTAAAGTTACTAAGGTATCCTGCAAAGGTCTACCTAATGATAACTTAGTGTTAACCATACCCCATTCTTGTAATGGTGGYACTGGGCTTGCCTTAACACCTTCTGTTGGTAGGAACGTTGGTTCCCCTGATACTCTTGTTCTAGGAACTGATTGAGCATCTGACATTTYCGGTGTTTGGCCTCCTTGGGATGCCATTAGGACTGTAGCTTTGGCTGCTGATTCTGGCCTTTTTCTTGGATATGGCCAATCTTCAGCTTCTTGTGCTTCAAAATACATCAAGCTTCCAACTGCACTAGACYTGATCTTGCACATGCTGTCAGTGTGGTYAGTAGGTTCATGGCAGATCTTGGAAAAGAGCACTGGTAAGTTGTGAAGAGAATTTTTCGTTATCTCAGAGGTACATCAGATATTGGTCTCAGTTATGGTGGAGATAGCCTGTGCCTAATTTCTAGTTATTCATACTCTAATTATGCTGGAGATGTGGACAGCAAAAGATCAATGACTGGTTATGTTTTTACACTTGGTGGTTCTGTTGTGAGTTGGAGAGCTACTCTGCAATCCACTGTGACTTTGTCTAATACTAAGGCAGAGTATATGGCACTAATATAAGCTGTTAAGGAGGGATTTGGCTAAGAGGATTGGTCAGTGATCTGGGGCTACATCATGATCAGGCTATAGTGTATTGTGACAGTTTGAGTGCAATATGCTTAACCAAGGATCAAGTTCATCATKAGAGAATAAAACACATTGATGTGAGGTACCATTTTCTAAGAAGCGAGAAGAGAATTAGAGTAAACAAAGTTGGTACAGCTGACAACCTAGCTGATATGTTTAGAAAGGCCATTCCACTGAGCAAGTTTCAGCATTGTCTAAACTTGCTCAATGTCCAGAGCTATTAGTTGAGGCAAAGCCACATTGTCACTATCTGGGGATTTTTGGCATTTCAGTTATATCTGATGCAACTCTGGTTATGCAGGAATTGGAGGATTCAAGTCAAGGTAGAGATTTGTTAAAATTGTGACTTGAATCTTAGAGGCATGATCTCTTATAAGCTTGAGTTTGGGCCAGTGATAAGAGCTGAGGACTGGGCCAGTGGAGAAGCTTATGTCATGGCCCATGTGAGAATCAGAAAATAGGCCTTGTGGAAGCCCAYACAGAACCTGGGATCAAACCAAAGTGGAGATCAACTGTCTCAGCTCTTTGTCAAAAGACTGAGACAAGAGTTAGTTGGAGCAGGTGGAAAAAGGACCCAGGAAATAAAGGCAACTGTTGTCCTTGAAGAAAAAGGAAGTRCAGCCAGAGTGTGTAGTGGTTGCAGCACTCAGTGAATGCACGTGCAAGAACAGTCAGAGACATGATGAATCTTGCAGCTAGATTTCAGGTAAGAAATCAGAACTATTGTTTGATTYCTTACAGTGGTTAGAGCTATTAGCTTTATGTAGTTCTGTTCTGTTTTGTTAAAAGGTATTGAGCTTTCTGTAATACAGAACCAATTTTCTGCACTTCTGTTTTGAGTACTTCTTCGAATGCTCATGTTCTATGTTGAACTTATCTGTAATTCTCTCATTCCATAGTGAATTTGTTCTGTGGCTTTGCCCATAGATTAGTCAGCATATTGCTGGATACCACGTTAAATCTTTGGTCTTAATTTTCTTCAGCATTTCTTTTACTTAATTCCTATATCTATACAACAAATACGAATCATTCTTGTGTCTTTTTTCAGTTAATTTTCTTTCCCTTCGTCGAAGAAAGAAAACAAATGAATTCTTATAGAAAATGGAACTTTTTTTTATCAAAAAATCAAAAAACCCGTAGCTTCAATAATACCACAAGCACACATAAATTGGAATGGATAGATATATCAATAAAAGTAGAATGAAAATGAAACTCAAAATTGGCTCCATCTTCTGTTGAGTTCTCAAGGTAGGTACAAAGACTGAATCAAATTCATATAAGGTACTGAAACAATAAAATTTCTTCTGTATCAGAAAAATATGAAACTTTTGTTTGTTCTTTCTAAACTTGTTTGATAGAGAATTACATTGACTGCAGTAATGCATATAGTTGAGTAATATTGCTCACTTGGTTTTCTTCTCTTTCTTTTTTTCTTTTTTTCAATTAATCCAACTTTGGAATTTTGATCGCGCTTAACCTAGCTGGGTATGAGTGTTCATGGCATGGACATTAATCCGAGAAGTATCTAGTTTCAAGGTGAACACGAGACCTAGTAGCCCTTTTTATTTTTTAGGACTTCTAGGATGAATAAGAAATAATGGAAAGACGTTATAATAAATAGCATTCGGTGTGGAGATAGACGAGAGTCCTAATAGTAGCTCTTTCGATTAAAGCACTACCCTACATTTCGTTGTGTCCTTATCGTGTTTTAATCCCACAAATTTAAACTTCATTGCAGAAAACGATAAAAAATGAAAAAAGTTCTATAAAAATTTCAAATTTCGTCGAACACAATAAAAATGTCATTGTTTTACATTATATTTTAAATTTTTATAACTGTACTTTTGCAATTAATCCAAATGTCAATTTCTAATTTCAACATTAAAAACAAATATTAATTTTTTAATTTAAAATATCTAATTTATTAGTATCATATTTTAAATGAAAATTTGAGAAATTTTAAGAAAGGGAAGCACAATTGAAATTTGTACATTTTTAAGGGTTTAAATGCTAATTTTACAAAAGGAGGGGCAGAATTGCAGAAATTCCAAAGCTAGATTTTAATTCAAGGGAAGAGAGAGAGAGAGAGAGAGAGAGAGAGGGAGACGAAGAATCCAAACATATACAGAGACGACAAGAGGAAGGAGAAACAGTGAGATAAGAATTTGACAGGTACAAGGCAGAAATGGCGGGCAGAGAGGTCCGAGAATACACCAACCTCACTGATCCCAAAGGTTTATGTATATTTATTTCTTTTAATTTGTTCTTCTTCATAGTTATTTATGTTTATCAATCGATGAAATATATATGGAATTGCAGACAAGAAATGGGGTGGAAAGGGAAAGGAACGAATTGATGATGAAGAAATCACCTTCCAGCGTATGGTTGCCAAGGTTAAATTCGCATTTTCACTCCCTTGCCTATCTTCCTTGCCCATGCTTCTGATCTTTAACTTTCTCCTGTTTTTTTTCTCTTTTAATGATTACGTTCTTTTAGGAAATCACTAATCTTTCGTTAATTAACATTTCTCAAATGTTGAGACGGTCTCCGATTTCGTTCACTAGCTCTGACCTTAGCTTACCTAGGGCTTTTACTTATAAGATTTTTTAATTGGACAATACTATTGGGGAATATGTCCATTTTCAGTTTATTTACATTTCTTTTTGTTGATTTTGTGATTTTGTTTYTGGAGTAAAGGATGATATCGGACCAATGAGTCGGACATCAGAACTTGTCTGTGGCAAAATTTGAACAAAGACTGAACTTGAAAAGATCTGAACTCAGAATGTTTGAGGGGAAAATTGCACTCACTTTTAAGAGGCTATTGAAATCCAGGATCGAATGATTATCCATTAGGAGAGAAACTGTGGTTWAATGTTTTAGSYTGCCAGTAAGTAGAAGTTGTGGATTGTTAATAGTTCTCTTTCTTAGGAAATGATGTTGAAGACAGATGCACAATTTGATTTCTGATTTTGAATGAGCTCTACTCTTTGTATCTTTTTAATGTATTGTTCTTTAACTAAGGATGACCGAGCATATTTAGTCTAACTTATCATCCCATCTAGTTTTGAAATTGATAGGTCCACAAAGGAAGAAAGCTCAACAAGGGAGAGCTCCTACTTGGGTGCAAAAATTTACTGAAAGAAGCCCCAGTAGCTTATTATTTGTATGAAAGTTGATTCTGCCCATGAATTGAGTTATTAAAGATGTGGATGGTTTACAGTTTATTAGGAGCTGATGTATGTTGATTTGACGAGTTCTTTCCTAGTATCCTTCTCTGTATTTAGAGTATTACTCTGTCGATCCCAAAGTGATTGTTCTCTTTTCTATTTTGGGATGTCCCAAATGAATGCACACTTTTCTGAAATAAACATATTTTTCGTCTCAACTTCCACCAACTCACCTCCTTAATATGATGGAAACTACTGRCAAATGGGTCCCATCACTAACCTTACTAATTAATAAGGGTTGGGTGATAATGTATATGTGGTTGAATGCTCTGCTAGCCTTTGTGCCAAATCAAATGTGGAAATTTGATCTAGGACAGARGGAGTATTGCTTTTTGGATATTCAGCTACTTGCTATGACCTAGTTGCATTGTGAAATAAAGTGGCTCATTTGGTCTAATTGATTCTCTMTTCAAGTTTTGAATCTGATGRTTTCTAAGGAAAAAGCCTTAACATAGGAGAGCTCATATCTGGCTGCAAAAGTTTGCTGTAAGAAGCCCCAGTAGATGATTTGCAGGGGAGTTGATTTCGAGCTATTCAAGTGAATATGAATGAATTGGTCATTAAAGACAATTCCTAGGATTTTCTGTTTCCTTTTTCATTTTAATGATCATATGAGACAGTGGCCCTGGCCCTGTTTGAGTTGAAGAGACAGAATGCCTCAGCTACAGATCCTGGTCTTCACTTTGTTATCTAGGTTGGATCTATCGTAAACATAAACTATTTTGACTTACAGTTCCTCCCAAGAAGATGGGCAAAATTATCATAATTYGGTTATAAGCCTTCAAAATTTTGTTTGAACTGAGAAGCTAGCTCTTTATTAGCTTCKGCATTATTTTGAGACCTTAAATTTCMGTTTGTTGAAAAATGGATTTACTTCTTTTTCTTTTCTTGRGACTTTGCAATATCTGAAATTCTGTAAATGTTTGCTTGAATGGAGTTATTGTGGTGAGCCTAGACCAAATAGTTGATTGATTTATGATCTGAAAAGTTGGAGGAGTTTTCTGATAACATGCCCCGGCAGGGATCTTGGCTTTTCCTACCGGGCGGTTAATATACACAGATGCAAGAGGTTGCAGGAGAACGTGGTGGCTATCTTCATGGACGAGGGGGTATGAGCTCTCTATGCTTTTCTATTTCTTTTTGTATAATATAATTGGCCTCTGTGATTGACCCAATCAGTTTTTGAGCTTTCTTTGAGTTTSTATGTGCAGCCTTGGACAGTGATGATTTGCTTTACCTGAAGGAGCAAATGGAAGCCGAGGAGGATGCTGAACGCCTTCTAAGACGTACAGAGAAACGTGCATTTGCTGCATTCAAGATATCCTTTTTCTTTTTTCCTAGAACCCTGTGGTAAATTGTGCAACTAATGATCTTCAAAAACCAGGAGGAATTTGTCAAACCTTTTTACTAAGGCAGACCACAAGCATGTCAATCTTGCCTTTTTGGTTCTTTCATATTGTTTTTTAGTTCTTTGTGTTTTTACCATAGAGCAGGACATCTAACGCTTCTGCAGTGGCCTGAACACATCTTTTTTCTGAAGAAATATAGACAATGCATTGTGTTAATTTCATCTGATAGAAACTTAAGAAGTGTTTATCTGAAAACCTGATCTCACTGGAAAATCAAATGCACATGTTCTACCCCCACAAAAAAGAAACAGAAAAAAAAAAAAGAAAAAAGGAAAAAGGAAGAAGAAGAAAGGAGAAAAAAGATACAGCAGTTGCGAGTGCTGGTTACTGGGCAGAGTCCTCAGGAATGTGGTATTTTGGGGTATGTGATTTCATGAATGCGATACACATTTTCCATTTTGCTCTTTTTGGCATTCATCATTGCAATCAATGAAGTTGGTTTAGTATAGATACATTCTTTGTCATGCTCTTATTACCAAAAAGAGAAATAAGTAGGTCTTGCTTCTTCAAAGTGGTCAGGCATCTGTTTCTCCTTATTACATGATTGTCTTTCCCTTTTAGCTGTCCTTCTTTAACATTTTGCACAAGGCTGTTGCTGACACTTCCCAAGCATCCATTCCCTTGCCACTTCGTGTTGAGCCGAAGCCAAAGAGTGGAATAAGGTATATTATTTTTGCTCTTTGGGACCCTCTTTACTCCCAAAAATATTGGTTTCTCTTCATTATACATTTCTTTTTCCCTATTGGTACAGGCAGCAAGATTTACTGAAAAGGGTTGTGGAAGTCAAACCCAAGCGCCAGAGAATTTCTAGCTCTCCAGAAGTACATGAATCTTCTGTAAGTTCAAGTGTTCAGGTTGCGAACAATTCTAAGTCGGAGCCTAATCAGGCACAGCAAAAGGAGCTTTCTCCAGCAGAATTGACAAAAGAATTGGATGAACCAGTGGCAGATAACCCTGTTAAGAGCTTGTTTGCCGCATATGAAAGTTCCGAAGATGAAGACTGATCAAAGGACATTACCATGTCTTCTTAGCCAGGATCTATTGAGCTTCAATTGTGAAGTATGCTAAATATATATGCTCTTAATTTTATTTCAGTCCTAATAGTGGTATTTTGAGTTCTTCTGTCTGGATGATGGCAGTGCCATAGCCAAAATGAGTAGAAATTTTACCGTGTAGTTATGTAACGAAGGTTTTACAAAAGAAACCAACAATGTTTCGTAGCTCTTTGGCAGCCAGAGAGTCAATGTCTTTCTTTATGTTTTTACTATCTTCCTGATGAAAGATTGCATTTATTTTCCAGCATTTCTTTGCTGTTCGTGTTTCTCTAATTCCATAAATGCCACTTTCTTTTAATCTCCTCATTCGGCCTGTCCTGCTATGAAACTTAAAATAAATTGCTTTAGATTTTCTTTTAAAATAAAAGTTGTTTAATATTATTGTTTCATTGCATTTTAAAATAAATTTTTAACTTAAAAAAGTTAAAAAAAAGGTTATTTTTCTGGAAGTATTTTTGAAAATAGTTTTTGCGCATTTTACGCAAGTGTTTGCTGTTGTAAACAAAACAGGCGCCTTTGAAAGCTTTTCTCGGCTATAATACTGATTCCAACTCATCTTTATAATATTTTTCGAACGGGAATCATTCTAAACATTTATTCAGACAGCCTAATCCTTAAATGAAAGCATTCTCCTCTTAATATAAAACTTTAAATCAAATTGAAATTAAAAAAATTTAAAACTAAATTAATTTTCATTAGGTATTTTAAATTTTTAAATTTTATTTTCCTTTCTTCTTCTTTCAACCTCCATTCAATCGCCGGTCAAAAGCACATGGGTTGGGAGGGCGATGGGAAGAAAATGGGGCAGAAGACGGCTTCTCTTTTTTTGGCGAAAAGGTTGGTGTCCACGTGTAAATAACCACAGTGCATGAATACACACAAACACACTTCTCTCAGGCCTAGAATCTGCAACAAAGTAAACGCAAAGAGGAAGTTAAGAATGGGCTGTACTAAATTCTTTAGCGGGAGGAATTTCTTCTTCTTAGTATTTACTTTATTGGCGCTTTTCCGGTGTTTCCTTTACAAAGAGTATGGAATAAAAGACTAATGGAAATACAGCTCTTTCTGGTTTGTCCTCTGTTGGCTATTACTTAATATTCCTTGGGGAATAGGGGCTCCAGTCAAAACTAATGCCTGAAGCTATGCGTTCATCTTTGCCGAAAACTTTTCCATTTGATTTTCACAGGTTGCACGGTTCTGAAATAAGCTTATGCCTGTTTCTCAACTTTGCTGCACACTTGTTAAGCTCATAGGGAATAAGCTTGTCCTAATCCTATCTAAAAACTCCAAGCAATATATGATCCTAATCCTTTCTTTGACTTCCAATATTAATGCAAACTGGGAACGGTAAGTTGTGAAATCATGCATACTCTTAGGCTACCGAACCGACAACTTAGAGAACAAACGATCCTGCATCTTTTTATCTCTACTGCATTTTTATTTGTATAAGTTCTTTCATATTTACGATGAAATTTAAGTATCCCAACCTTGATCCTTAATCTCCTTGTTTTTATTCTGTCGTTACCCACTTAAGTCTCTCTAACTACTTCTGTGTAGATACACTGTGCACTACTCTAGGGTATATCWTAATCCATTCCCTCACTCTTTTCTTCATAGCTGGTGAAAATTTGAGAATTTGAATAGTTTCGTCCACTTAATTGCGGTGATCTAACATAATAAAGAAGCTGTCAAGAATAGTAACATTTTTTAGGTTCGTCTGAAGTTATAATGGGTCAAAATCCATCGGTGTTTGTTGTAAGATAAGATCCCTTATGCAGCCTCCCACTAGGTAAACTTCATATCCTGCAAATTAGAGGAAGGAAATTGATTCTGTCAAGACAAATAGAAGCAGCCTCCCCTTAAGTAGTGCTAGGCACTGCCGTGAGATGTAAGATACCAAGCAGACTTCCATGCCTTCTTTGCATACCAACAATGTGTAAAAGATGTTATCCAATAGAAATTGTTAGTACCTGAGGGCATCAAATATATCTCAACCTTTCATGGATCARTCATGGGAGGTCCAATTCTCATTTTCAAAATTTAAGCAAATACAAAAATTACAATGATCACAAGCCTCGAGGGTGTTAACCTCCCATCAAAACCTCGGCATCAATTTTTTTCCAAGCTAGTAGATACTAATATCATGTCTTTTACAAGTAATCATGAATACTGCAAATATGGCTTTACAATCTATTTTCATGTATCCTACACAACACATTAGTTGCTGACCCGGCAGCTTCACCAAAAGTGTCTTGACATGCATGGAGGCCTAAGGAGTAATGTTTCAAGAAGGGCCTGATAAAACCTCCATGAGCATTTCAAGAAGAATATCGAATAATTGAGTCATAAATATCACGCCGCAAGTACATATTTGCTCGAAACTATCAAATCTATTTCAATCTATACCGTGCAGCCCCAAGGGCATGAAGTTGCAAAATATGATACATAATCCAGAGGAGATCCCAGCAAGAATGCTGAAGGGGTTTCAAAGCTAAAGTGTTAACTTATTAAATTTCAGATACGGTTGGTATTTATTCAGGTAAGTCTAGATCGAATAATTAACATTTTTATAATAATACCATTACTTCTTTTTATATTGGATTTTTTTTTCCGTTGAGTTATAATAATAAAATTCCAGATCCACAATGAATCCAAATTAAGGAGAGGAACAAATGAATACGGAAAAGAATAGGGTTTGGCATTTCAAGTTATGTTAAAAAATCGTCTTAATTTAGTAAGATTCTAGGTTCCTAGATTAAAGTGTTGAATTGAAATTAACTTATCCTAATTATATACTAAGCACGTAAAATATAAATGAACTATTTAATTACTTTCATTTTTGTATTTGTGTTACCTCTGACACTCAAGCAAAATAAATATACGGGTAACCCATTGATTGAAAGATTGCAATATATTGACTAATTCTCAATTGAAAATATGTTTTAGGACCTTTTTTGGTTAATTAGCAGTGTTTTGTAATTGACTATTTTGATCTTAACAATTTTTATTTCTMGCCAGTTTCTTTTGGTTGATTGCACAACCCTCCATGGCCATGGTTTTGGGTTAAATGTTTTCAGCTCGGGTATAGATCTGGGAAGGAATATGGTCCAAGACGTATCAGGTAGGTGACATGAAGCATGAATTTTGTGGCCAGGGTTTAAGTCTTGGTTCTCTTGGTCTGGCCGCTAGAAAATAGTTCCTTCCAATGAACCAAGGTCCTTTTTGCTCAGATGGCAGTCCTGGAAAAGGAGGCTTCTGGATAGTTGTTTCCTAATTACGTTCATGACCATAGTAATTAGTAAGGTTTTCTGGTGTAGCTGCAAGAATGATTGGATCGTTTTGTCGTTTTATCCAACTTTTCCAGGAATGGAGTTGTTTTATAAAGTTGATTTTATGGAGAAGATCCTATGATACAATGAAATGGTAATTTCTTGATCAATCATTGTATAAAAGTATAYGATTGTTTCATTTTTTAATAGGAGCTTTCTAATAAASCTTTAATTCATTCTAAATTTGTATGGAGTGCAATATTATGCAGCATTCCATAGACTTTTAATATATGGYATACAGAAATAGATCTTCTATAGCAATTTAGACRGTGCACCAATTGGAGAAGAAAGCAATATGCTGTATCTAAGACCTTTAAAACCTCATTTCTTGCATAGGTTTCGGGAATAAGCTTATGCTTGTTCCTCAACGTTCAATCCACTTGTGAAGCCATAGGAGCATTATGTATTTATAGATGATACGTACCATGAATGTAAAATTATCTCAAAGAAAAGAAAATGCATACTATACTATAACGAAAGCAAAATAACCCTACCCTATTGGATGAATAATTTGGGGCAAAATGTKTTGCCCTGGTTTGCTACGAGATCCAATACTTATGAAATTAAGATTTGATTATGCAATCATATTTTGCATTATGTACTTTCTTTTTCTTTTCTATATTTTAAATTTAATATTAAATAGCATAAGTCATTGTATGTGCATAATATATTATCGTTATGTTTAACTACTTCTATATAATATAWAACACAAATTATATAATATAAATTCAAAAGTTTTCAATAAGTTTAAAATAGAAAAAAAATAAAAGAGCAAAGACTCCATATATAAAATAAATTTATATYGAGGAATTTCCTAATTAACACTTGACTACTTGATCTTTATGGGAACACATTTTTTTTTTATAATTTCTATTTCCAAAAAAGTTCAATGTTTAGAAGAACTAAAATCCGGACTTTGACAATAAGGACTCAAATCCCAAACAGAGATGGTGGAATAACTTGTCGAACCCATCAACAAGAAAATCTAAGAAACTGCCTGATATGTGCTTCTGAGGGAAGGAATGGAGGATTAATAAGAAAAATTAACTTTATAATTAAATGCAGTTTCTTAAAGAAAAATAAGGATACAAAACAATTGAAGTTCTGGAGAAGAGGACCTGGCGGGAAGTTGTATATAAATGATGTCTTCACATATACAAATCTAATCATCAAGGCAAAATGGCACAATTTGTAGTATCTCTCCTTTTTCCAATCATAATAGTTTCCTTATCAATTTCATTCATGATGTCTGGTGCTATTCTCTCTTCCTCTGAACATCATCTCTGCCATCCACAAGACTGCTTCAATTCAAGCAAGAAATGCTTCGCATAAACTCATCTTCTGATTGTGATTATTCTGGCCAAGGCTCTTATCCAAAGATGATATTTTGGAATAGAAGCAGTGCAGATTGCTGTACGTGGGGTGGGTCACTTGCCATGAGTTCACCGGTTTCGTGATTTGTCCAGACCTTAGTTGCAGCAGGCTTATGGGAGTCATCCCTCAGAATAGCACTCTCTTTCGACTTCCTCAGCTTCAGAAGTTAAATCTTGCCTATAATAGCTTTTATGGGTCTGAAATCTCACCTAATTTCGAAGGATTATCAAGTCTCACTCACCTCAACCTTTCACTTTCCCGTTTTCGAGGTACCATTCCATCGATTCTAACTCATCTATCCAAACTTGATCTCTCTAATTTTAATCTTAGATTCGATCCTCCTCGAGACTTCCATATCCTTCTTCGAAACCTCACTCATAAAAGAGTGCTTTCTCTTGGTTATGTGAATATCTCAAGCACTTTACCTGCACTTTGGTCTTMATATCTGACTTATTTGAATCTAAGAGGCACAGGAGTAGATGGCGAGTTATCAGATTCTATATTTTATCTACCAAGACTGCAAAGTCTCTTACTATCCAGTAATGATCATCTTAGTCTTACCTTAGGAAAGAGCAATTTCAGCAATACTCCACCTCTGCAAGTTCTAGATCTCTCCCTCTGCTCATCAGATGGAAACCTTGCTCTGTCCAGATCGCAGGAGGTCGACAATAATAAATCTATTTTTTTTGGGACAAAAAACAATCCAAAGACAGCCAATTTGAATACTGAAATCTAAAGTTTGAAGCATGAGAAATAGTTACATTTTATGAAGATATACAGGTCTCTTCAAAGCCATTTCATGTTCATCTTAATATGTAATTTTATTTTTATCTTGATTTCAGTTTGTAAATCTTACAAAACTCTTTTTTGGACCTTTGTAAAGTTCTTGGGCTCTGTTTTATATAATTCCTTCTTAAAATTAGTGGTAAAAATATGATTTTTTTTATGTGTATATGAAATACCCTATTCTATTTTTAACAGAGCTTCTTGTGCTTTTGGCTATCAAAATTGCATGTTTATAAATCATATTTTCTTTATTTTTGTTTTAAATTTACTTTTAATGAAATTCAAAAGTATTTTTTTATTCAGTTGAATTTTTGTTTTCTCAAGGACTTCCTTCGTATTTTAATGCACGTATTGAATTTATTTGAAATTATTTTAAAAAAAGAAAAAAAAAAGAAGAAGAAGCTCTAGAGTAAATCACAGGCAATCAGCCAAATCTATTTAATTCTAATACGAATATTTTATTTATTTATTTATTCATTTTTACAGCTTGCTTGGACYGAAATCTAACATTAAAGGAGTCAAGATCTGTCCAAACTATAAAGTTCAAATRAAATGAAAGTATTCGGTTGGTTGTYTGTTAATCAACCTTTTTCATATATTTTATCATTTTCTCAKTATTTTTATCAATTTGAAAAAGTCAAAGCTAAGGATGCATTTGGATTGATTTTCTAAATGAAAAAAAGTGATTTTGTTTTAAAAAAGAAAATTGGATTGAAAAGAGGAATTAAGAGACTTGAAATTTGAATTTGTGATTGAAATAAAATGTTTTTGTTTTTGAACACTCATTTGAATTGAGAAGATTAAAAAGTTTTTGATTTGAACTCATTTGAATGAGCTTTCAAATTGACAAACAAAAAATCTTATTTACAAAATTCAAAAAATCATTTAAATATCCTAGTATTGTTACTCGAACATTAATACTTCAAATTTACTTATTTTTTCAAATTAATTATTTTTACTTCAATACCTGAATAATATCCTGCAGCTGAAACGCTCAAATCCAATTATTTGCTTCAATATCCGAATATTGTTGAAGTGTTATCCATATATTCAATCACCTAAATCCAATTATCTGCTTCAATACTTTAATTAATGTTTGGATAATATCGAGTATGTATGCTCAAAACCAATTCTTAGTTGCTTCAATACTCGCATAATGTTTGGACGTTATCTAAGTATCTTCTTTTTCAAATTCATTTAAAAGTTGTTTTTAGGTTAGGTCATTATTCATATAATATTTTTACAATTATTATTTATAAAAAGAATTCGTGAAAAGGATGTTCAACCAGATGATTGCTTAGTGAAGAATAAATAAATACAATACTTAATATTGTATTGGGCAAGAAAACTAATGAAAGACGAAAAAAAGTTTAAAGTATAGCTTTTTTATTGATTTTTTTTTTTTTGCCTTTGAGAATCAAAATAAATGAAATTCCAAAATGAGTTAAAATTCAAATTTTATTTTGAAAAGCAAAACAAATGAAATTGGGATCGAATCTGAAATTTCTTTTCAGAAAGAATCCTAATCCAAATGCACCGTAAAGGYCACATTTCGGAGATACTTCACTTGTTTAAATAACTTTCAAGTASGACGGTACAAGATCTRGAATTTACAACCCACCGTTCGAATCCCTGTTAAATGTCCCAAAAAAACTACCAGATTTTTTCAACTAACAGTTATGCCAAATGGASCATCTTAGCTTTGCAGATAACAGCCTGGGCTAGAAGACCTCAAAAAGGCAGTTAAAAATCTAATGTACATGTAATTCTAATTCTGTGGTCATGACAAAGTGCAGAATAACGCAATTCTCAATGATAACCTGAACAATTTTACAATTTCCTCCATATCTTCATGAACCCGTCTGCAAGAGACCTCAGATTCCATGTAAATGGTTTCTTTTCATGCTCTTTTGGTCGGTCCCTAGAAGACAGATGCAACATAAAATATATTTAAAAAAGGAAATCTAATTAGTATTCATATTTGATAACTAGAAAATAAGGTGATAATAAGCTCCTGTTTCCGYGTGAGAAGGAATCCAGCTGCGCTACTAAGTATTTTCAGTCATATCCATGTTGATCTGCCTAGCTATCTATCCGTTAGAATATCCATCATATTCAAGTTTGCTAAGGGAGTGATAGGTTCAATACCATATCCCACGTAGTTGACGGAAATTGGTTTCACAGGAATTCATGTCATTCACAAGGACAGGCATATGAACAACCCCCCTCCATGACATTTTAAAAAGGAAAAAGAAGCCCCAAAGGCCGTTTTCCATTCTGAATCAAAATTCCCAATTGAACTTCTTAGCACTAAGTTCGAAAAACTCGAATGTAAGATACTTTGCAATTTTTTAAGAACTCTTTGGAAGATCTTGCAAGTCAGGGTACACTATCTTCTTTGACTATCAGCATGAATCTAGGCAGCTTCCCCCTTCATTTTCTACCTTCTTAATGAGTTGAATCTAGGATCTATTAAAAGGATATACATAGTTCATGTAAAAAGGCTACAGGATTCTTAAAGGAATCATATGAACCAACTAATTCGACAGCTACCTCCAACCAAAATTGAGGACAAAAAGAAAGATGTGAAAAATAACACACAAGCATTTAATAAACAGTCAAACATATGCACAAGACAGACTTTGTAATTTCTGAACTGGGATGAATAACCAGAAGAATGTATAGATATGCTATTCCATTGCATATATGTTATATCTAAATGAAACTCTACTAATATCTTCTAAAGCCATTAGGGACACCAACATGTAATCTTGTTTCTATCCTCAAGTGATCAAGTAGATTGAGGAATAGAATGCCCATGCAGCTGCCGAAAATCCTTCCAGAGTAGGAAAAAAATTAAAAAATTAGGAAAGAAATAAAAAAATTGAAAGAGAAATAGCAGGCAAATAATATCATCAATGTCTTCTCTTTTTTCAAATATTCAGTTGAGAACTTCATTGGACAAGGTAAAAGATGTGTAAATATCATGTAATTCTTTGTTAAATTATAAAGTGGACCCATATCATGAGATTAAGATTGCACATGTTTTGGACTTTACCTAGTAGCATTTTCCAAGTTGGATGACTGCTGCTGATGATCAACTGCGGATGTTGTTTTTTCCCTTGTGTTATCCTYTGATATCCTGGTTGTTGAATAGGAATCTTTAGCTTCCTCTTTCAGCAGATATCTTTTGTRAGCAGTCTCGGCAGAATTATCATCCTGCCACACAAAGTCTCAACATATTAATGTAGAATGCCCAGAAAATTTCAACCAGGATCTATGAATTCTTCTTTCAAAATAATACTTTAACGACAAGGAATGAATGAAATTGAGTTACTTAAAGAAAGGTTGAAGAGCTTAATAACCCTTCACAGCAATTGATGAACAAAAGTTCGTCCGGTAAATGACTACTRGCAATGAATGATTGATTATGCAAATAAATGCAGCTAAATGATTGCAACTCTGGAGTTCTCTTATCTCTGATCTTGAGCAGACAACAAAAGAAAAGAGATACTGAACGCTGTTGAGACATATGCAAAGGGAAAACAGATTAAAAACCTGATGAACATAGGGAATGCTATAGTTTTCTCCTTTGTTACCGTTTTATTTCTAACTATTTTTCTCATAATAACAGTAAAAGAATGTCTTCCATCTTTGTTAGGTTATTTCCCTTCAAGCGCTTTAATTTCAAGATCTCCATTTCAAGTTCTCTGAACCATGACGGAAAATAAACATCCAATACTTACTGCTGCCGAAGGTTTTGCAATTTCTTCTGAGAAAGCCTTATAATCCAAGGAAGTTGGTTCATCGGCTTCCTGAGCTGTCAAGTCAATATTCTTAACTTCAGCTGTTGCTCCCAAGGTTGTGGTAGTAATTCTGTCTGACAAAGTCTTCTCATCCAGTGCTGAAGTTGGTCCATCCTCTTCCTGTGTCGCCAATTTATTCTTCTTAAGTGATACTGTTCTCTCTAAAGTCATGGGCATGGCAGCAATTTCTTCAGACACACTTCTCTCTGCCAAAGCTAACGTTGGTCTATCCTCTTCATTAGTTGCCAATTTACTATTCTTAATTGCGATTCTTGTCCCCAAAATCACATCAGCATTCTTCTGCAACGTTGCATCTCCCATTGTATCATTCCTTGTACTTGTGGAAGGCATTCGAGATTTATGTTGCAACTCTTGGACAATATTCCTTATTGTATAGAAGGATCCACCAACTTCTTTTTTAACAGTGCAAACACTTGGAAAGTTCCCCGAGTTCATGGCCCTATACCTGTAATATCAAATAATTACCTTGTGCGGAACTTGATTCACAAGCTTCCCGAAATAGTTTTACATCACAAAGTTCAGAGTGGAACTTCATGTGATGAACAGATGGCCATAAGAGCATGGCGTTCCTCATTAACAATATTTAGCATTAAAACAGAAAAAAATAAGAATGTGCAGTGACTATAATAAAAGTTAGATTCTTAAAGCCTTAGCAACAGAAGTATGCACTATAACTAAAAGTTATAGATTGGGCAAATTTTGATGAATTTAATTAACAGGCCACCAAAGGCCTGTCAAATTTGCAGAAAGGAAGTATATTTATCTACCATAAGTACATTATGGAAACCACCCCTGAAGGCCTTTTAAAGTGATGAGCTAATGGTTTCGATTATTTTTTCAAGGACAAAAGATGCTAGTATTGAAACCCTTCTCTCTATCCAAATGTTTTGCACATGAAGCGCCCCCTAAAACATCTGCTTTTGTATTGACAGTATATATGTTAGTATAGTAAATAACAAGCATGAAGYATAAACGAAGACAATGGGATAATAAAATTGCAATTTCAAACTCCTAAAGATTAAATAATAAATCTATATAACCAAAGTGTGTTAAATAACTGAAATGGATGCAAAAGTAAGATTGAGTATTACTTATTGACAAATGATTCCGCCATGGATCTCCTCTCATCTTTTGAGACCCTCTTCTGACTCTTTTTAATTTCTGATGTATCAGAAGAAACTGTGACTGCAACACCGAAGCTTCTCTTCCCGCGAGTTCTTGATCCTCGCAGCACAACATTGTGTGTCTCAGCACAAGCTATCAAAAGACAGTATTAACATTAGGCTGTG
>MEJB01000082.1:177015-190885 GCA_001752375.1 Rhazya stricta
GATTTGAGAGATTCAGAATTATGTTTGGCCCAATTCAAGAAAATTTACATTGCCTCTCATAATTTAAATTAGGGTAAATCTATAGAAAATAAGATCAATTTTCTATTTCGATTAGGTTTAGAATTTTCATATAATATATATAGATTTTTTAATTTCGACGAAATATGAAATTGATTATACATATCTATATAATGTATAATAGGAGTTATTTTCAGAGTCAACATTTTAGTCCAAATGAGTTGGTTTGTAATTTGGTGTTCAAGGAAAGAGCTTATTTTGACCTATGTTCATATGTGAGTCCTTATGTAAGAGACGTAAAAAACCTTTCAAGTTAGGAACCATTCATTATGCTGAAACCCAACTGCATTTCGAAATCTTCTATATTAGACAATAGGAAATGAATTGCAATCAAATTGTTTTATGACCTAGAGGAGTAGTTTATATTAATATTAACTCCACTGGCGTGAGGGCACGATCTTTGAAAGAAATACATCTGCTATTCCAACAMAGAGATGTCCAAATCCAACATCTATCTGCCTTCAAGCTTATCTACTGATGCAGACCTTTGTTTTTTGGTTGTTTTGAAGGATAAGAAAAACAATTTCCCATGGAATGTTCTGGTGAGAGTTGGCAGCAGTTGTAACCAAACTCACCGATTGTTTTCTTCTTCTGTTGATACCTATTATGTACTCTGTTTCCACATTCATGACAAATAAGCTGTCAGCAGCACTACTTTTCTTAGTCGAAATCCCCTCTGTCTTCTCTTGTGTACTAATAGTACCCAACACGATTAGATTAATATGTGAAAAGTACTTTGATCTATCCGCTTTCGCGTTCTACCACCGGAATCTCCCATGCCTTGCCCTGTACGTCGAAGCTGTCTCAATACCATAATCAGCAATGGCAATGGTGAGTAATAACAGTGCAGTGCAATGTGATGAAGCTTCGACCATTCCAAGCTACTCATAGCTCTTTGTTTGGTTTTGTGAAAAACCCATGATTTGCTTTTCCAGGGTACCACAACTCTTTCCAATCTATCTTTTTCTTCTGTTTATTCAAGTTTGGTGGAGGAAATTGTATTTATCAACATGAGGGTTCTGCAGCTGGGTGGCATCTTTATCGTCTACTTAGTATCATTTGTGTTCCTATCTCCAGCTTTTGTTGTAATTTCGTCCGAGATATCTGATTTGGACCCGGACTTCCCGAATGAAAGAAATGCATTGCTGCAGCTGAGAGACATTCTCAATTCAACTGCTAATCTGCATTCCGACTGGACCGGTCCCCCTTGTCACAAGAACCAGAGCAGATGGGCAGGGATTGCTTGCTCCAATGGCCATGTCACTCACCTCGTCCTCGAAGGAATACAGATAACAGCTTCCATTCCGCCTATGTTGCTGCAAAATGTAACTTTATTGAGTAAGCTTAGTTTGAGAAACAATTCAATCTATGGGCCTCTTCCCAATCTTTCGGGTCTCCTGCATCTGGAATTTGTGTTCCTTTCGCGTAATCAGTTCTCGGGTTCAATACCCTTTGCATATGTTGACCTACCAAAACTAACCAAATTGGAGTTGCAAGAGAACCATCTTCAAGGTCCAATTCCGCCCTTTGATCAACAAACACTAATTGCTTTCAATGTATCTCACAATCAACTTGAAGGCGCCATTCCAGAAACTCCTGTGCTGCAAAGATTTCCAAAGAGCTCCTACGACAGTAATTCGAATCTGTGTGGCAGACCATTGGAAGCGCAATGTCCAATTTTAGCTCCTCCTCCTCCTCCAGTTCCACCGACAGAAAGGAAAAAGGGAAAACTTAAACTTTGGCATATTGCTTTAATTGCAGCTGCAGCAGGACTAGTTCCCTTTTTTATTGTGCTCTTTTTTCTGTGTTATTATATAAGAAATCAGAAGAAAGAAAACGATAGTGAGAAGCCAGGTATGAAAAAATTTCTCCATGTTTTGACAGTGATTATCTGGGAGTAGTTCTAATTTCCTATACTAGAAACTAGAGGTTTTAATTTCACTTGATTGTACATAAACAGGAGAAGCTTTCACAGATCGTTCCGAAAAGAAACCTCACTGGTCGGAGAGCACGAATGATCCAGAAAGAAACGTTGAACTAGAATTTTTCGACCGAAGGAGACCTGTYTTTGACTTGGATGATTTGCTAAGGGCATCAGCTGAAGTAATCGGAAGAGGAAAACTGGGAACCACTTACAAAGCAGCGCTAGAATGCGGTCCAATTGTTGCAGTAAAACGACTCAAGGAAATGAACGATTTGAGCAAGAAGGAATTTGTGCATCAGATGCAGTTGCTTGGAAAGCTAAAACATGAAAATCTTCTAGAGCTCATTTCATATTACTATGCCAAAGAGGAGAAGCTAATAATATACGAATATGTTTCCCATGAGAACTTATTCGAGCTACTACATGGTTAGTCTTCTGTCCCTGGCCTTCAGACTTGATTTTTGTAGTTTGTGCGCTCTAAAATAAAAGATTGACTTGCTGTTATATTGGATGACAGAGAATAGAGGAATTGGACGACAACCACTAAACTGGAGCACCAGATTGTCCATCATTAAGGACATTGCAAAAGGCCTCAATTTCCTTCACCAGTCCTTGCCTTCTCACAAGGTACCCCACGGAAATCTCGAGTCCTCAAATGTTCTTCTCCATCAGACAGACCAAGGTTATCACTGTAAATTATCAGACTATGGATTCTTACCCCTCCTGCCATCTCGAAAATCATCTGAAAAGCTAGCTGTTAGAAAATCACCTGAGTTTTGTCGAGGAAAGAAGCTGACAGTGAAGGCAGACATCTACTGCTTTGGCATTGTTCTCTTAGAGATCATAACTGGCAAGACTGTAGAAAATTCACATGGCACCGAGGATACAATTGACGATATTTCAGATTGGGTTAGAACTGTTGTCCACAGCGATTGGTCAACTGAYATACTGGATAGGGAGATAATTACAGAAAAGGAAGGCTATGATGATATGTTGAAGCTCACGAAGATAGCTCTTGATTGCACAGACATAGCACCAGAAAAACGACCAAAAATGAGTGAAGTCTTGAGAAGAATAGAAGAGGTCGAGATAAAACCCACRGGAGGATAAGTAGAGATGATTCAGAGACTATTGCTAGCTCAACAATTTCTTGCTAGATGGATTCAATCTTTTATCTGCGAGACGAACTAGTAGTGTAAATCTTCTAAAGTCGATTCTTAGGAACCCTCTGCAGAGGACTAGTGTAAATTTTCTAACCAGCTGGTTTATTGTCCCTAGTTCCTAGTGAAACTAACAAAATCTGGATTCATGTATATTCTATTGAAATTGAAATCTCCAGTCCCCCCCGAGGACTAGTGCTCATTCCCATATCAAAGTTGAAAGAGGCAACCAGAGCATGAGCCCTTAGGATCTCAAGGCTTAGCTAATCGCTTAATTTGATTGCAATCTGACCAAGATGTACGAACCTGCTATTTTGAGACAAAGTAATTGCAATTCAAGAACTAGGAGAATTCCTATCAATGTTAAATGGGATGAGCAACAGAATGACGAAGGAGACAATAATGCAATCTCTACCCTCCAAAAATCGAAGGGCAACAGTGCTAAAGCTACGCTGTTGATCAGCTTAAAGGAGGCGTCTTCCGTAGAGAGGTGATCAGCTGCTATATGCTTCTGCTCAGCTTAATGGAACCACCAGACGCAGCCTGGTTTACCAGTGAACCGGAATGGCCTTCAGCATTTTGCAGTATTACATAGTGGCTTCGAAGAATTAATACATAGATGAAAGTGAAAGACCATCTAGTGAGGAGCCTGATCCTTCTCAAGTTTCTACTTTAAATAWTCTTAAAGTGTTGTCTGGTTAAAACTAATCAAGGTATTCTAATGTAAACTAGCTTGCGTAGAATTGAACTTTGTGTGGGATAATTTACTAATACGGACAAAAATATTAATGCAGTTTGGTTATTAAGAAAACAAAGAAAAAAGGAAAAAGGAAAAAGATGGGCATAAAAGTGACAGTCTGACAGAGTAGTTTATTTATTAATTTCAAAGGATAAGAGATCAAAATGCACATAGCAGAAACGTATGTGCTATCGGATAATGCTTCTCTCAGGTCCAATCCTAGGGAGAAAAGGTCAAATCCTAGGGAAATGTTTTTCCGTTACTACTAGCACTGGGAACGTCACAAGATGATCAGATGAGAAGAAACTGCTTTGGCGATGCATTTCATGTGAAGAGAGGAGAAGGAAACGGTGTTGAGAATTGAGCAGGTGAGCCAACACATGTCCTAGACCACGTACGTGTCACTATTCCTCTACTTGGCTTTCCCAAGTGTCCACTCTCTTCCATATGTAAGCTGGCCATTGCCATTTGCCAACCAAGTCTCTCTTCCTTCATCCATATCCCCACCACCACCATCTCTATCTTCCCTTCTCTTTCGTACCCACCTTATTACTTCTTGACTGCTGTTTCTAATTGATCATCCATTTGTAATTGATCATCACCAGCAGGAGGAACAGAAGAGGAAGAAGAAGGCGATCATAATTAACCATGCGACCCCGCAGGTATGCCTTCGGCGGTGCAGAGGAAGCCACCCATCCGGACTCCGCCAGGGCCACCATATCCGAGTTCTTATCCACTTTTATCTTTGTTTTCGCTGCTGAAGGCTCCGTCCTTGCACTTGGTATATACCGTTAATTCAAATCCAACTAATTAATGGATTTCGATTTACTGTCTGCATGCAAGCGCATTTATATGCATCCTTCAGCTTGATTTACTCTCTGCATGTTCACTTGATTCTGAGCAGATAAGATGTACAGGGACAGAGCTTTAGGAGCATCTGGGCTGGTGCTTATCGCACTTGCACATGCTCTTTCTCTATTTGCGGCCGTGGCTGCCAGCATGAACGTTTCTGGTGGGCATATAAACCCCGCAGTCACCTTTGGTGCACTTGTTGGTGGCAGAGTCTCAATCATTCGAGCACTCTACTATTGGGTTGCCCAGCTCTTGGGTGCCGTGCTTGCCTCCCTCTTACTCAGGGTTGCCACTCATGGCATGGTAAAAGTTTACTCCTCATTATTATTTCAGATCTTTAATTAATYTCTCTTTCGAGATATATAATGGCCGGTGGCTTTGATCCATGATGATCAATTTCTTTCCTGCATACAGAGACCGATTGGGTTCTCAGTGGCAACTGGAGTAGGGAACTTAAATGCGCTTGTGATGGAAATAGTGATGACATTTGGGCTGGTTTACACAGTCTATGCAACTGCCATCGATCCCAAGAGGGGAAGCTTAGGAAACATTGCACCTCTTGCCATTGGTTTCATAGTTGGGGCTAACATACTGGTGGGAGGGCCATTTGATGGAGCATCCATGAACCCAGCAAGGGCTTTTGGTCCTGCTCTGGTAGGTTGGAGATGGAACAATCATTGGGTTTACTGGTTGGGACCTTTCGTCGGCGCTGCTATTGCAGGCCTCATATATGAGTTCGGGATCATAAAAGCAGAGACCGCTCACCACACCCATCACCAACCTTTGGCTCCGGAAGATTACTAGAGTAGTCTGCTTCCAGAATTTGTGATGAACAGATACTGTGAATGTAATGCCCTGTGAAGTTGTTTTAAGCTCTTGCTTTGTGCTCTGCTGTCTCTTTCTTTCTTGTATGTATGCGATCGGAGCCTCGTATGTTCATCCTGTGAGCTTTCGGAATAAAGGACAATAATCGTACCAAATAAATCTTTCTGGCTTCTTGTGCATGTTACGTCCTCGGTTTCAYCGAATTAATTTCATCAATTTATTTTGGATCGAATTAATTATTTGACGAGTACATGATGGTCCTGGATTCCTTTTTGAGATTTCTCATGTAAGATTGTTCTGGGAAATGACCATTGTACAATATGAATTAAAAAGATTAGATTTGAATATGTGTGAATATATGTATCCTCTTCATCCTAAATTTACATAAGTTGAATCGAGCAGCCCTTAGGGAGACTATTGCGAGAACCTAACCAGCCCTTAGGGAGGTTATGCAGTTATGCTATGGTTTGCGTGGCTTGGTTGACTAAAAATCCAAGAGAGATTATGTAGGTTGCAACCTGTGGAGAGGCCTGTGTAGACTTTTGCAATGGAGGCTGGGAAGCAAAGATGCACGTCCATTATGATTGTATGCTTATTGCTGAGGTTTGGAGAGCATTTCTCTCTATTGACATAGTAGCAGTATTCTTCTACCGACGGACCTCTTCGAGGTATGCCTTGGCGTGGAGTACTGCATGGTTTCGCGTGAGATTCCACATTCTCTGGTTTTTGAGGAATTCCTCGTATCATCCTTCCCAATCTGGGCCAAAGGGTGCATTATCTATGGAAAAGAAAAAGAAAAAGAATTATTTAGTTTTGATTCCACATTCTCTTGTCTTTAGTTTTGATTTTGAATGGACTTTACACGTTGAGTAAATTAATATAGTTGTTAAGATATTAATTAATAAATTAAGGAGATTGCTAAACAGCACGTTTAGTTTCTTTATATATTATAATAAATTTCATCCCTTTACAAAATTTTCTCTATGTTCTTACTAAAATATCAATCAAATCTATCAGGAATTACATTATCAGTTGTGGCATTGGTTACGGTGTGTTGTTTGGAGCAGAATGCATTGTTTTGTGTGAAAAAATAAGAAAATCTTAAAAAGAATTATTTTGAAAAAGATTTTTAGGTCAAAAATCAATTTTTTTAGTCTCAGACATGAACTTCCAACAAAAGGGGCAAATTGGTTCGTTATTTTAGAGAAAAAAAATCATATAAAAATTCCGGAGATAAAGTCCATTAAATATTATATCCTCAGGATACTGTTGGAAAAATCCTAAAAAAATATTGTGTAAAGAAATTAGACTTATTGCATTGATTAAACATATGAATAAACGAATGGGTTAAAACTTGAATAAATAGTAATGAATGTCTGGTGAATTTGATTAAAAAATATGAAAAATATATTTATTTGTGTTGTAGGACTAAATGAATCCCCATACATAGGCTCATGATGTCCAGGTAAAAACATAATWGCTTGGAGAAGATTCGAAATAAATTTAAAAAATGAAAAACAATTACAAATATGATGCATTTTGCAGGGAAAAAAGGAAGAGCTGAGTGGAATCATGAGACCCTGCCGTAAAATCTGGCAACCCAAGGGGCAAGCTTTGTAATGTCGGGTGTTCTGGGGTTTTGTTCATAATAATCAGACCAGTAACACGGAGAAAGTTTTTCTGCAAAATGTCCCTCTGAGTAGATGCAAAAGGGCAGCCAATCCTCACCTCCGTTCATCCTCCGTTTCCTCTCTCTTGGATAAGCTAGTGGTGCTTGCACATACCTGCAGCCAAACGGGCATTTCATATATTCTCACGAAAATAATGAAAAAACATATGCAGGGCCATTTTTGAGTTGTTTGTTTATAGAGTTCAATTAGATTTGGTACATCTTATGAGTATATCTTAGAGTTAGGACGTGGTTAATAGCCACTTGATTTATCTTATAGTTAGATTGGCACTTGATTTTGATAGCCTATATAGGGAGATTAGATTGGTAGCCTATGTTCACTGTTAGACTCTGTCAAAACAACAAACTCAACATTTCTCGTGTTWGCTTAATATCATCTCTGAAAAGCTTAGTATAATACTGTAGATCTTGTTCATCAAAGGCCAAACCAATCACATTATTGGTTTCTTCCAATGCCATCCTTCCTTCTCCGTGACTGGTATCAATAGGGCCTCTTTTGGAATCACATTCATCTCAAAGGGTGTCAACTTCTGGCTATAAASACATTCAGTCATTCTATCATSCAGCTGAGCAGCAAACTCCTTCATCTGGCTTTCTAGTAAAGAACCAGTACCAGGCTCATTGTTGCAGTCATTGGAGTGGCAGTAGGAGTCGAGTCCTGCAAAGATGACTCTCAGCATGCTGCTATTCAGTCTCTGCTGCTCATGCCATTCTTAAGAGCTCGTGCAGAAGCAAATTTTATCCAGACTTATGCTACTCCTCACTTGCCAGTTGCCCAAAGTACGCAAGGTGATGAGCCAAGAGGACGTAATTGAGATGGCCTTGAACCTCACGGCTATGACCATCCAGCACAATTACTTTGTAACGAAGCCAAAAGTAATCCAAAACCATTACAAAATCATTTCTCGCACTATCATGGTGGTTTCCTTTGTCTGAACCACCAACCTGATTCCTTAACTGCAAATTGTTCCCTCAGCTGAAAACATTTGGCACAGTCCTCAGCTACGTGTCCAAGAAAAACACTCAAACTAGTTTTCACAAACTTCTTAAAACTTCAAAAACAAGTTTTCAAGCTTCTCCTCAACCCCCATAAACCAATGAGCCAGAGATTCAATTATCTTAAACCTTTGACGTTTGTAAGTATTGCTAACTTTGTTTCTTTGTCAAAAGATTATTCATAGTAAAGAAAGCCACATGCCACCATCCTACCTAAGCATAACATTCACGTGATRCTTTTCACCTTTTGTGATCGCTTCTGATTAATTCTACAAGTTTCTCATACAATAGTGGGTGTAATTGGTAGTGCTGGAAGGGTATTAAAATATTAAACTTATCTATCAAGGGAACAAGTTACCTGATACCATCGAGCAGAGCATCCCAACAGAAATGAGTATGACCAAATACATGACATGCAGACGGACTCCCATCAAMTCCATGTATAGATCTAATGCGAAACTCAAGAAAGTCTGATCCAATAACTTTTGGAAGGTGAGGATAGAAAAGCATTCTCTTTTCTGGACACAAATCTTGCCTGCACCAAACATGTATAGATAGTCAACCAAACTAGTACAATGTAGGAAAGTAGCAAAATTATAGTCAGATGTTCRGCCTAGAACCAAGAGCAGTTGACATCTTGAACCAGAAGAATGTCACCACAAAATTTGGACCTATTTATTAATTGCAAGTACAGTTTTTWYGTCCAATCAAAATATCAAAGAGAATTACTCCTACTGGTGCTGTCTTTATTGCCATTTTATCTCTGAAACTCCCCAACATGTATTCAAAGATTGAAATGGGGCAAAGAAACCTGGAAGACTCGTCAACTCAACATGCTTTCTCCTGATATACTTCAGCAGCTGACAAGCAAGTGATGCTCAACCAACTTTTTATTCATGATAACCTATCTTGCTCAGCATTTTCTCAGTGACATGCTGGAACATTTGGCTTCAACGGAAAATCATTTTTGTGGTTAGTTGTCTAAGCTAAAATGCTAAATCTCTAAACTGCAAACCATYCCATTAAGTTGACTTAACACTTATGGTATTTCTTCAGAATATCCTAGAGTATTCTGGGATCATTTTAGTAATTGGTTTGTATTTCCAGCATGCTTATAACCAGCAAGTTTTCATTTCCTCAAGAAGGATCTAAGAACCCATTGAAGGGCTGCAACCACACAAAGTGTGCTTTGTATTACAAACTCTTGCATTGCTTGAGTTTCTTTACACTTCTACATGAAAAATACAATTGCAKCTTGTGTGTCAACTAAGAAAAATRAGAAGATTTTGCAAATCAAATAGAATTGGTAAAGCAAAACAGAACCAGCCTCTTCACAATGCAACTGGCTCAAATTTGAGTAGAAACATGTAACTTGTTCCATGGATCTACTGAAGGTTTCAAATCAAAATTTTCCCCATTCTGAAAGGTGAATCTTCTAATGACATTCTTATCTCTACTACAATAAGAACAGTCCTCACAGTCTAAGAAATTTATTGCACTTTAATTCTGTCCATGAATATTTGATATTACGTCATTTAAAGTCTTCAAACTCTGAATGAGCTTTAAGAAGTAAGGCAGAACAGAAAATTGGAACTTTCCTATCCAGGAAACGTTCAGACAAAGATAAAATGGATTTTCACCGTAGTCTATTCCTCAATAATGGCGAAAACTCCGGGTCAAATGTACACACTCAAAAGAGAAGGAAAATTTAAATAATAATAATAATTTTATAACAAATGGAGGATATGAGAGAGAGATAAATATTACATGACACTATCTCATCAAATACAATGACTAGGAAAAGAATATCAGATTCCAATTAACTATTTCATAAGAAGAATGAGACTTCTACTTCAAAGTTAAGCATGATTACTAGCAATCATTAGTGACTTGTCTTTAATTCAGAGGAGATGAATCCTGAGCAACTTGTAGRAAGACTCTTAAGTTCAGACAAGATTCACTAACCTGGGAAGGAAGTGAGAGAAAGAGATGATATGGCTGCATTTCCTCTTGATTTCTTCGATTAGATCCTGGTTCTTGCCATTCATACCATCGAAGTATAGAGCAAGGGAGGTCTCTTGGTTAATGAATTCACTAGGCCATCTGCATGCATGAAAGTCCTTACATGCCTATATGATAGGATAGGGATATATCAGGATAAAAGTAAGTCTGCCATATCAGAAAGGTTATTAACTATCTGAGTTTGGTTCAAAGGAGGAGATGTAAATGATTGAATCTTCAGATTAATACAAAGAAATATCATTTTTGATATTCTGGGTGATCACCAACTCAACTCCTACAGTTTGGAAAGGGAGGAAAAAAATGGGCCAAGAAAGGGACCCTTTCCTCTCTGTTCTAGTTTCTCTCTTTTGCTTCCACTTTTCACCCAAAACAAACTTGGACTAAGCATTTATACATAATCTCAACTTTTGTAATCGAAACCGTTTTAGAAAAAGTAGTTCATACAAGAATCAGGAACTGAACCTTTTAGAAGAAGAGATATCATCTCTTTAACAAAATGAGTAGGGTGAGAGAAGGTATTMGGTTTATTCTGTATGAATATGTAAGAGAGCACGCTAAATCTGTAAGAAAATGTGAGAGGAGTTTGAGAAAAAGCAAATTAAAAGGGTTCGTGTGCCAGAGTATAGATACAAATGATGCATTTGATGCCTCTACAGCTTTAAATGTCAAAATTCCAGAGGCTTCAAAATGAAAAGTCAACCTGCAAATATTTTTCTTTCATTTCAGCCCTCATTAGAGAGGGGAAGGGATCTCAACGTTATGGAAGCCAAAAGAAAAGAGGGTAGAAGGGATGGACCTAATGAACAAACCATTGGCATATGCCCTACATTTTGTCTCCGTGGACGGAGGAGAAAAGGGAGATGGCAAGTTCTAAACTAAATAGCAACAAGTACTGAGCACCATCAAGTACAATTAAGTCAGTCCAAGCAAAGATTTTGAAATCCTTACGAGGAGAAAGAAAGTGAATCACCATCTCTAAAGGTGGAACCCGAAAGCCAGTGATGTCCTTTTCTCTATCAAAGCTCTGTGGAAAAAGAATCRTGTTCATAAAATTATGGTGATTACACTGAAAATATGCAAAATTTCTGGTAACAGTAGACATGTGTTTTGTATTTACCTCATGGTACCATGAAAATAGAGGGATAACTCCCAAACCATCAATTATTAGCGGCTTTGTCTGCACTCCAAGCTTTTGGCACTCAYTGAGCAATTTGTCCAACTTTTCAAGAGAATTCAACTGGATAGGTCCATAKCATAGAAATTTAAGAAAAAGATTACTTTAAAAGGAATAAGCGATCTGATATATTGGAACTTATGCAATCCAATATAGACAGAAAACTAATCTAATTTGTTTTCAGAATATAAACTTGAATCTTTTGTCAAAAGGACATGGGGTAAATGGAATAGGAAAAGATTGGATTTTTGCAAGTTAAATAAAGACTTGAGTCATCGCAGCCTTGAGTATGGATACACATTGGACAATCATTGCAAGCTTATGAAGTAACAAACTCCAGAACAAAGATATAAAAGCATACAAAAAATGTTCATCAATGTGGTTCAATGCCTTTTCAGCATTATGCATCACAAAATACTAAGAAATGCACGATTTGGTGGGGCTAAACTTTGGAACAGTCAAATACTTCCACTTCCTTGGCCTATGTATCTACACAATTTACACAACATATAGATTCGCATTTTCTTGAGTACAGCCTTTGAGGACTGACTAAATTAACCAATAATCTGCTGGTATAAAAGTTATCAAACCTCAAGCTACATCTTAGACTCATGTTCATGTAAATACCTGAACATTTCATTACAAAAACTGATAAGTAAAGCTACTTACACGACTACCCTTTTCACGGCGGCACCAAAGATCATGATTTCCAGGTACATAAAATATGTGCTTAAACCTATCCTTCAAAAGGGACATGGTTAACACAAAGTTCTTGAAAGTCTCGGCCACATCTCCAGCAACAAGAAGCGCATCATTCTTGTACTTTTTCCCTGATAAACTTTTCACCCATTCCATGTTCTCCCAGTAGTCTGTATGCAAGTCAGACACTACAAAAACGCGCATTCCAGTTGCCTCTGCCTTAGTAGAAGGCAAAATCTGAGGCCTCAAAATGCAAGCTGGAGCAATTACATATCTTTTACAGTAATAACAAAGATCCACTTGTTTGGGAAGATAGCTTGACTTCCTAGGTCTTTGTTGCCACCTGAAGTTGGAAGGAAATAGGCAAAGAACCATCTCGAGTAATGTAACTTAATGCATCAGAAGGCCTACACTGAATAAAATGAATCACCCAGCTCAATGAGGTCCCACCATCCTCCGACTTCTCCTGCTTGAGAACGGAAAATTCTTGCAAATGAAGCACAAAAGCCAAGAATTAAATTGGATTCTTAAGTAARGCAGAATGCAGAAGTAGAAAGAATATATCCCGAGAAGTTCACAATGCTCGTGTASCATTCAAAGTCGGACCCAGCGAATGATCCCTGAACCAAAACGGCAATCAGCAAGTACTTTGATTAAACACCCACAACTACCAAAACCCCCCATTTTTAACTTACAATCAAGAGAAAAAAAGAAGACGAAATTAAGCTTTTTTGTGTCAAATATGCAGAGAAATAAATATGGAACTCTAACAATAATCCCAGAAAAGTAAAAAGAACTGGATGCGGATTTCACGAGGAAGGCCATACGGATGAATAGAAGTGACAAGGGAAACGATTTACATGAAGGGAAGCAGGGAAGGCAGAAATTGTACCTTAGTAATCTACGGTGAAGACACAGGTTCAGCAAGAAATCGTAGGTGGGAGCAGATGAAGCAGTAAGAAATGCTGAAGAGGAGGTCCGATATTCTAAAAGAAAAAGATTCTATAGGAATTCCTTAAAATTTCCTTCAAAAAGAAATTCCTCTTAAGATTGTATTTCTATAGTTTCCTGCGTTAGGCATGCTTTGGGAGTAAGGAGAAAAATGAAAATAAGAGAAAGGGAAAAAAAAAAGCAGAAAAAAGGTTCTTAAAAAATATATTCTTGTTTGGGAATTAAGAGTAATAGAAAGGGAATATTCAATTATAAAATAAGATTTGATAATTTATCATTTTTTCCTCCTTCTGATATGGTTCGCCAAGAGAAATAAAAAAAATATAAGATAAAATACAACAACAATTTCTTCATTTCTTTTCTCCCCTCCCTTTTTTTTTTTTTTCTCACTTTTAGGCCAGAAGTTTTGGGAGGAATTATCCCCTTTTCCTCCACAAATCCTTCATTTTCCTCTTCTTCTTTTTTTCCTTTTTTCTCTCAATYTTTCTACATCCAATCAAACCAAACAAAGCCTTAATGATTTTAGATAACAAAGGTTTCTCATGTCCGTTTAATTTTTAGACCCTATTAGGAAAAAGAAAAAAGCACAAAAGGAAAAAAAATGATGGTTTTTATTAGTAATTTCAAACAATAGGTCCAAAAGCCATTCTAATAAAAGAGGTATAGATATCCTAGGTTCGATTTATGCCCCTAACCTCTGAAATATGTGTTATGATTATTCATTTCTATAATTTGTATAATTGTAGTTCCTATTGTAATT
>MEJB01000082.1:191275-248918 GCA_001752375.1 Rhazya stricta
AACTTTCTGAATATTGATGTTGGCATCGATTTTGTGAATAAGTCCGCCACATTATTACTTGAGCGAATCCGTTAAACATCAATGTTACCACTTTCTTTAAACTCGTGCGTGTAGAAAAACTTTGGAGAAATATGCTATATTTTATCTCTTTTGAGTTGTGCAATACAAGCTGCAATGTCTTCATATAGTGTGGCTGTACTCTCTTTTATTGAGGTTAATCCACAAGACGATTGGATTTGATGGATCATATTCCTCAACTATACATATTCTCCACTTGCCTCATGCACTCTAATAATTTCTAAGTGGTTTGAGGATGTAGCTGTCGGAGTTTGTTTAACAAATCTTCATGATATTGCAGTCCCTCTACAGGTAACAAGTAGCCTATTTGTGATTTAAATATCCCACTAAAGAACATTCAGGCTTTTGTGAGTAATATTACCCTTATATATTGTATCTTTTTAGGTATTGAATGATATGTTTAATGTTATTCCAATGTCTTTGAGTGAGTGCAGAACTAYATCTTACTAGGAGATTTTACAAGAAATGCTATGTAAGGTTGAATGCAATTTGCAATATAAGTCAATGCGCCAATTGCACTAAGTTATGGTACTTTAAGATCAAGAATCTTTTTTTTCATCTTCAAGTGAAAGAAATAGATCTTTACTAACTTCAAATGACCTAACAACCACAAGTGATACCAATGGATGAGCGTTGTTTATATATATATAATTCTTYAGGGAAATGTTCAATTTGCAAATCAAGAAAAAATTTTGTCTTTCCTAAATCCTTCTTCTCAAACTCATTTTCAAGTATTTTGCAGTTTTTTGAGCTCTTCAAGATCCTGATTAAACTTAAATTATCAACATAAACTGCGATAATTACAAATTTAATATGTGATTTTTTTTAATGAAAACATAAGGGTAGACATCATCATTCTTATATCTCTCCTTCAAAAGATATTCGCTAAGACGGTTATACCACATCCGTTCACATTGTTTCAATCTGTATAATGATCTTTGCAATTTAGTTAAGAATATATTCTGGAGATAGTTCTCATTTGCTTCTGCCACTTTAATTCCTTCAGGGACTTTATATATTTATATATTACTTTCAAGTGAACCATATAGATATGGAGAAACTACATCTAAAAGGTGCATATCAAGCCTTTTTGACACAACCATACTTTTTAAAAATCTAAACATGATAGTATCTATTACTGGAGAATGGGTTTTCTCATAGTCTATTCTTGATCTTTGAGAGAAACCTTGTGCTATAACTCTTGCTTTGTATCTCGTAATTTCATTTTTCTCATTTCTCTTACTTACAAGGACCTATTTGTATCCTATGGGGATAACAAGTTCGAACTACATGTCCAACTACTTTTTGTTTTTCTAAGAAATTCAACTCCATTTACATGGTCTCTTTCCATTTCGATCAATGATCTCTATTTTGACAGTTTTTAATGGACTATGGTTCAGGGTCCTCATTTTATATTACCTCAAGCAATATATTAAAYGCGAAGATATAATCTATAACATTATTTTCTCGCTCCCGCAATTTATGTGACAAATGAGTCATTTATGGAGATTTCATTATTTTCGAACACTTGTTTTGTTGGAACTTCAATTTTCTCATTTGATTGATTGATCTTTTCTTCATTTATTCTTCTGGAACTATTGATTAGTTTTTCTCTTGTACATTTGTCTTTTGAGGTAAACAAAATCTTTGGAACTAACCGGTCAACCATACTTTTGGCGTATATTAGATTGATTGACTATTAGAACTTGTCCTACAAGAATACCAATTTTTGCAGGAATATTTTCTGCTGGTATATAATATTTTGTCACGTTTTTTATGTTAACAAACTCATCTGTGAGTTGATTTGCAACCTTCTCCAAATTAATGATCTTTTCAACTTCTTGTTCACATTGATTACTGTGGGAATCGAAGTAAGATAAGGTTATTTCTTTTCATGAAAGATCATGTTTTTTTTTTGATGTAGTTTTGTCCTTCCCAAAGTTAGGAATGTCATTTCATCAAAGTGGCAATCTGAAATTGGTACTTGCAAGGCCTAGTTTCCTTGGACAACATTTTTTTTTTTGGAGATTTTTCAACAAATACTCCTAACATATTTTATTAGTTTTCATCTCTCTAAAAACTTTTCCCTACATTCTCTCTAGAATATCAACCGGATCTATCAAATTAAATTGCATTAGGCACCTAGGTCGGCACGTGGTGCGTGGTATTGGTGTGTAATGCCTTTTTTTGCATAAAAAATTGAGAAAATATCAAAAAGTTTAATTTTTTTCTTTATGATTTTTAGGTGAAAAAATTATTTTTTTAATCTCAATTGTCAATCTTAAAAAAAAATGGGCAGATTTGATTGATGTTGTAGAGAAAAAATTGCAAAAAATTATGGAGAGATAAAGTCTATTAAAATATATACTTTAGAGATATTTTTGAAAGAATCCAAAAAAAATGTTGAGTAAAGAAATCAGGCATGTTACCTTTATGTTGAAATTTGAACATAAAGTAGGTAAGAAAATTTAATTTGTGTTGTTGGACCCATATATTTAATTTGGATAATGATTCTTAAACTGTTTTTATTTAATTTTCATTGGTTCAGTAAATTAAAAGTAGTTAAGATAAATTTAGTAAATCAATGRGTACATGGTAAAATATATCATAATTAAAATATATTTAATATATATTAAAGAACGCGTGACGTATTTGAATAAAAAAATATAAAAAGTAGATTGAATTCATTTTGTGGGACTAAGTTTGAAATTTGATGAAGTATTAAAGTAAGGAGAAAGGGAGGATGTGGAGAACTTTTTGAAGAGAAAAAGAATCCCCGTATAGGCTCATGATGTCCAGGTAAAAACATARTAGCTTGGAGAAGCCCAGGAAGAAGAGTAACAGAGGATTGAAATGGCTGGGCAGAGGCGTCACGCTAAAGAAGACTAGAAATGCATTCCTAGCAGATAAGAAGCAAATAATAATAATAATAATAAAGAACCGAGACGTTTGTGCAATATGGTGTTCAAAAAGAAAGAAAATAAGGAACTTTAGGAAGAACAATATGATGTTGGGACGAACAATATGATGTCTGAACATCTCATCATCACCTCCAGCTACTGAAGGCTGAATCTGAAGCTGACCGACGACAACTTTGCTATCGGCTCCCAAAGTACGTACGGACAAAGCGTCGGACGTAAGATCCAAGACTGGGCAACACATGGATGATGTCTCWATCTCAGGACAATGACAAAAGAACCGCATTCTAATAAATTCCATTAGCCCAGTTCACATTCCAAAKCTTCCTATAGTAATCACTTGCAGTAGTATCAAACACTTTTCTGATCCAAGTTGAAGATGATTTGATGCACATAACAACCGTATATGGTCCAAAGTCTTCACGGCTGCAATCATACTTTGCCTTATGCGCTGTCCTGACCCACTGCCCAGATTTAGCAATTACCAGACCAAAGATACAACAACATTGCCTTGGTCCATACGCTCTCCAGCCCAGCTCATGCATGAACCTTAAATTAGCCATCTTTTTTTCTTTTTCTTTCTCTAGAGTACTATAAATATACTTCTTTTATCCCAATACCTGTATCCTAACTCTTCCTCGTATTCAACATTTGTCCGGTCTTCGAAATTCAACAATATTCTGGTGGCTCTTTGCCAATTAGCGCAATGGCTCCTTTGCACTCTTCAAAGAGCCACCGTCCAATTTTTTCAGTGTTGCTGCTCTGCTGCTTGCTGTTCGGGAGTATCACTCTCACCACTTGTGCTCGACAGACCAAGAAGACACTAGGAAACACAACCACCAACGTGGTGAACCGTCGGAATCTTTTGGGCAATGGCCTTGGTKGGACTCCTCCGATGGGGTAAGCTAGTCCTGTTCTCATCATGTTTTCACTTATCAAGTGATTGTACCAATACATAGACAAGATTAATCAAAGAAACAGATGAATAAGGAAATATTCAGGAGGGGGGGATTCTATATATCCATTCAATCCACCTATACCGATAAGTAGAATGTCATTATCATAACATGCATGAAACTACGTCATAATGTCCACTTCCTTCAAGATTTATGGATCCTTTCTCTTGACCATCTAGTTGTCGGTTCTTTATCATGTCTTGTTTATGTTTGAAGGGTGCAGCACAGGCAGACGTGTTTCTTTAAAAATTGTAATACGTCATGAAAAGATAAACTGAAAGCAAATAATATGTCAACAAATGGAGTCAATAAAATCTCACCATTGCCTTTACCTTTACCTTTACCTTTACCTTTGGCGAGTTGATATTGACCGGAGATGATGATGCAGATGGAATAGCTGGAATCATTTCGGCTGCAACATTGATGAAACCTTGATCAAGCAAACAGGTGGCTGCTGAATGATTACATGCATGATCCAATTCTATTTATTGTACGACAAGTTTACTTAAAGTTGGCTCTTTTCTTTGCCCCCCTTTGCCAACAGCGGATGCAATGATTTCGACCGGACTTGCTGGAGCAGGCTATGAGTACATAAATCTAGGTCTGAATCAGGACCATGCTTTTTGGCAATTGTTCATTCATTTGATTCTCTCTTACTATGAATTTCTGTATTCCGTTCAGACGATTGCTGGGCAGAACTTAACAGAGATTCCCAGGTACACGGATGACAAGGGAAATCTAGGATCCATTTAGCGAGATTTAATTTTCAAGTTCTTTTGATGTAAGTAGCTTTGAACTTTAAACCATGGATTTGTCATACAGGGTAATTTGGTATCTAAAGCTTCGACATTTCCTTCCGGAATCAAAGCTCTAGCAGATTACGTTCATAACAAAGGCTTAAAGCTTGGAATCTACTCTGATGCTGGGTATGTATTACTGTAATAGCTGGTTATAGAGACACATTTACGTATATTCAATTTCGGTAGCATGAAACTTGTTTTTGCAGAACCCAGACATGCAGTAAAACTATGCCAGGGTCACTAGGACATGAAGAACAAGATGCAAAGACCTTTGCTTCATGGGTAGGTTCTTATTTTGTGTTTGTTTCAACTCATATTCATCCAAAAACATTAGCTGATTTATTTTCAAAAAAAAAAAATGATTAGGAGGTCGATTATTTGAAGTATGACAACTGCAACAATAACAATATCAGCCCAAGGGAAAGGTAATGAAGGTCGAACTCAAGACCCCTTCTTCCTGCTGCCTGCCATAAAGGTAAATTGCCTGAATATTTTGCATTGGAATTTGAAATAGGTATGCTGTAATGAGCAAAGCTCTTCTCAACTCAGGAAGGTCAATCTTCTTCTCTCTATGTGAATGGTGAGTCCAAATTCATCTTTTAATTTCTAATAATTGCAAAGATTTCTACTATCTGTCAAAGGCATGTCTACAAGCGGTTCTGAGCAGAGTTTTTTGAATCCTAGACTACTAATCGATTTTTCCTTTTCAAGAATGACATTTGAGGTTTGAAAAAAATGATGATTCATCTGTTTAATGTATATAATTTTTTCCAAAAAAAATTGTTTGTACTTAGCTACCTCAGCGATGTGTCACCCCTCTACTACTACCTAACTACCTCAGCGATATCTATATTTAGTAAAGACAACAACCAAAACCCTTTTTCTTTTAGATTGATTTATTGCTTTATAGTAAAGAATTATATTCTAGAAGTACATGCCAAACGTTCTTTGCTATTTTTGGTGTATTTCTGCTCTTAATGTATTAAAATAGTAAAAACATGTTAGCATTTTCTGTCTATTTTTCTGTTAAATCTAATCTTTCTTAAGATTTAATTTGAAAGCAAATTATACAAAAAATCTTATTAAAGGATGAGAAAAATCCTTTAGCTTTAAGTAACTGATTTGCGCGAGGGATCAGGGGAGATGATGATCCAGCAACTTGGGCCCAATCAGTTGGAAACAGTTGGAGAACAACAGGGGACATCAGCGACGACTGGAACAGGTACTTAGTGCTCCAAATGAGTGAATTATGGGTAAGTTGGAGGGAGATAAAAGTAATTACGTATTAATAGTTAAAACGGATGAAAATGTAGCATGATTTCTCGGGCGGATGCGAATGACAAATGGGCTTCTTACGCTGCTCCAGGTGGTTGGAATGGTAATCTCTTATCCCTCCGGCCCATCACTTGTTTTTCTTTCTCTAATTCTTAATTATTCTTCCATTTGTTAATTAGATTTAATTACTAATAATATGGGCAGATCCTGATATGTTGGAAGTGGGAAACGGAGGCATGTCTTTTTCAGAATATCGCTCCCATTTCAGCATTTGGGCATTAGCTAAAGTAAAATTTCATTACATTACTCTCTTTATCTTATAGGAATTCCTTATCGTTATAGTAAGATCTATATATAACATGACAGGCACCTTTATTAATTGGCTGTGATATTCGATCCCTAAACGGTGAGACCTACAGTATTCTAGGCAATGAAGAGGTTATTGCGGTAAACCAAGGTCAGCAGCAACCAATTCATCATCCTTTTTATTAGTTTCTGCAATCGATTGATCGATCATGTTTTGCTRTTTAATTACAAACAGATAAACTTGGAGTTCAAGGGAAGAAGATTAAAAGTGACGGAGGTTTGGAGGTGTGGGCAGGCCCCCTCAGTGGTAATAGAGTAGCCGTTGTTTTGTGGAATAGAGGATCCTCAAAAGCTACTATTACCGCCTACTGGTCTGATTTAGGACTCAAATCATCAACAGTCGTTCATGCACGAGACCTATGGCAGCACTCAAACCTCGGCTCTCTCAAAGAACAGATCTCAGCTGAAGTGGACGTCCATGACTGTAAGATGTACGTTCTCACGCCACAATGAGACCTCCATCCGGATGGAATCATGCAAAAACATGCGTCTTCTACAACTACACTATAATGTATTATTAGGTCGTCCCTCCTCATCAGAATTTACTGGGACATTCATACTGAAGAAGAACTGTTATTAATATTCATATCAATAAAAGTCTTACACCATGCTTTTGGCCCCAAACTTCAATTCTTGTCTCAAATATAAGTGTCTCCACTATCTCCTTTACTGACTTGTCAATATATTTTGCAATTGTCATGGAGAACGTGGAACAGATAATACCATTCTATTTGCCRGAACTATYGTCATATGAATAATGTTCTTGCCCATCTRGGCAAACTAACTCTCAAATCACGCAAATGATGATACTTTTCGAATGATTCTAGACTTCATGAATACCTAGGATTGGAGGGGAAACGAAGATGTTTCAGAGAGACTAGAGAGAAAAGATTCTTTTCATTTCATTGATAGAAACTTCACCACTAGAGTCATTTTCCCAATATACTCACACAATTCTTAATAATAGCAATTTTAAGCCACTTTGCTAACTCGAGTTGTAACAGATATCGGTCCAACTGACATAAGTGATCCATACGACTGGTTTATCTTGGGTAAAGGCTCGAAGATACTGCTCATGGCCTCGATTCACCGTCTCCTATTGATCGACGATTTGAAGGTGATAGGTAGTACTGTGTTGTAAAAGTGGTATCACCAAGTTCAAACTGAAGGAAATAACACTTTATTTCACACATAAAAATATTACAAGAGATCACTAACAATACAAATGTCTATATGCTACAATTAAATAACTACAATAGCTTTGAATAACTAATGAAAGCTTTCCTAAATACAATACTTTGGAATATCACAAATGTTGTATTGGTGGATAAGACAAGGCTTAAGGTATGTAGAAATGGAGTGAAGATTTCTTGATATGAGGTTGAAGAGAGTTAAAAAAAATGAAATTGAAATTCCTGGGATTTTCTAAGTGTACACTTAAACTCTCTTTTAATTGCATAAATCTCTTCAACTCAATGTAGAATAGGTTGCATCTCTTGAATCACATCTCTTATCCATATAAAGTGTGTTGTCAACACAAGAAAAATCCACATAAACTTTGTTTTAGTTGCCATCCTTCGAAAGACATGAATAGCAACTTTTCWTGATTTCTAATGCATAGAAGTCTGTCAGGAAATTGCCTGAAACGAGACTTGTATCGGGTGTGTAACATYCGACCCAAGTCCCTTCTTCATTTYGACTGCTCACTGAACTGCAAAYGGGGGTGTAAACGGGAGCGACACTCCTGTCCCAAGTCCCTTTCCTCTTGTTTCCAGCTATGTGCTATTCTTCTATACTTTGTGCTTCATCCCATATCAATTATACCAATATAACACAACTTTTTCTAACACAAACAACTTCCAAAAGTTACTCAGACTACTGATGGAATGGGCACAGGTTGGAGTAATCCTACTAGGGCTTGGGTTGACTTTGAATAACATACTGAAGTAACTCCTTTGAACTCTTRTGATCAGCGCAAAAAATAGATGTCCCAGGAGGTATTAGCGCTATTTCTAGATTGCTTTGGTGATGGCGTGTGATTCTCTAATATAGGTAGATGAAGTCTGGAGTTTAGGACCTAACTTGCGGCTAAAATATGAGATACGATGCCTTTTTGCATGAGGACAACACTGATGCCAACATTCGATGCATCAGTCTTAATCATTAATTTCAATTCAAAATTCTATAAGCGTAGTACAGGAGCTCCAATCCTAGCACGTTTAAGTGCTTCAAAGGCTACAAAGGTGAATAGAGACCATAGAAACCCGTATTTGGAAAGTAAATACATAAGAAGAGCAGCGATAGAAGTATAACCRCAATAAACTCCTACGATACCTGGTTAAACCCAAGAATCCATGCAATTRCTTCTGACTTTTGGGTATAGGTCAACTAATCATGCACTCAATCTTTCRAGGATCTGCTCTCYAATAATCAAGAATAAGTAAGGATATTTCAAAATCAATGGATGTTGCAAATTAATGAAAAACACAATTCAATAAAAATTCATTTTTCTCGTTACTCTCATCTCTCCAATTTCTACTTAATATCAAAGCGTGAGTGAATCCAATTACTTCTCTTCTCCATATGCCATATTACAATTATCTTTCATCCTTAATTTTATTTCTTCTCGTATCATCTTCTACAACAATTCTATAAATTTTTTTAAAAACCAAAAGAAAGCAAATCGCACTTTCACCATGACTCCTCCATCCCAAAATGTTGGCACCTTCTTAAGTCCCAATTTGGAAGAGAATACATTAGTTGAAGTTGTCTTTCAACTTCAAAGTAAGGTACATCAACAAACTAGGCTCTATTGGCCAAGACTTCCAAGCCCATTAGAACTTGAGCCTTGGACTCGCCCCAACTTCACAAATAGACCTTCTACCTGGGCTTATAGGACAATAAGCCTTCTATCCTCCTCAATCTAGACACAATTATGTGCCTCAATTTGCACATCAGACTACTCCTACTCAGTCTCAACATATGAGCGCCTGCCACTCACCACCACCTGAAATACGTCAAATGACTCCTTACGAATGTGTAAATCATGCTTATGTTATGGTCATATTGTTGAAATCTGTTGGTGAGGACCACCTAAGGCCACTATCCAATGGGTGATGGATAGTGGCCCTTCTTGTCACATGTCAAGTTATTTAGGTATAATCAATAATCTTCCTCTTTCTTCTATAGGTGATGGTTCTCCTCTTTCCATTAAAAGTGTAGGAAATACTACCTTAGCCAATAAATTGCCTCTTGCTAATGTTTTATATGTGTCTTCCCTAGCAAAAATTCTMTTATCTCTCAACCAACTTACTGATTGACATCGTTTAACTTGTGAGTTCTCGAATATTGATTTTTGTGTTAAAGATTAGGAAACAAACAAAACACTCATCGCAGGGAAACACAAGGGTGATCTTTACATCATTCTCAATCCATCGGAATTGTATTTCTCAAATCATTTCAAAATCAGAACTCTAGAAGAATGGCACCAGCACTTAGGACACCTTTAGCAATCCTCTTCAGATTTCTTACTTAAGTCAGGCTTTATTAAAATTGTAGGCACTAATAAAATGCAGACCTTGTGTGTGACAACTATTAGTTAGGAAAAATGATTAAATTTCATTTTTCTAGATCTGGACACTCTAACTATACAAGTTTTAAAATACTACATTGTGATCTATAAGGCCCTRCTTCTCTTYCTTTTCTTGCTYAGTATCATTATTATGCTTATTTTGTTGATTATTTCTCACKTTTTATATGGATTATACCTCTCAAGCATAAATCTGATTTTTTATATAAATATATTGCATTTGAACGATACATTAACCGATAGTTATCAAGATTTTTAATGTTGATAGTGGGGATGAATTTCTCAACCAGAAACTCCGCACTCACATTCAAAACAATAGGATTATTTACGGAGTCCCATGTCCCTGCACACTTGAGAAACATGTATGGTTGAAGGACACCATCGTATCATTCTAATCAATTAGGTATGACTCTTTTGTCTCATAATRGTACTCATTTTTTTACTTATGGGTTGAAGCATTTGCAATAGTTGTTTACCTTATTAATCACTTGCCATTATTTGCTCTTGATCTTACTACTTAGTTTAAGTTATACAATGTGCACTCAGAATATTCATCTTCATATCTCATTAGGTCAAAATACTTTTCATACACTTGTGATTTCAAGAAAAACAAGTATGAACAAAAAATTGTTTCATGTATTTTTGTGTGTTACAGTGATAGATATAAAAGTTACAAATGCTTTCATCCATCTTGTAGAAAAATCATTGTGTCTCGTCATGTTGCTTTGAATGAATCCTTTCTACCATACCGAGATGCTAACACTTCTAAAGTACAGGGCACGTCACCCGCTCATATACTAACCATCTTTGACTCTTGATTGACTATAACACTTGATTATATGTCTCATGCAAGCTCTAATGAGCACAATAAGGCTCATGCGATGGATTCATGTTATGCCTCAAGCTCTCTACTCTCTGTAGCCCTACTAACACTTACATTATGTTTAGGTTGTCTATTACTTGTAGCAGTCCAACTTACCCTGACAATATGTCCCATGCTCCCCAAGAGACATTTCCTCCCCCACAAGCTATGCCTAACCCAAAATCTAATCATGAAAAACATAATACTCTATTATCTATCTCGTCCTCTACGACACCATGTATTGTACATACTTTTAATGAATCATCTCTTTCTAATGTTGCTTGTTCCTTGTAGGTTCTCTCTTTGGATTCCACTGCTCCGTTAGTCACACATTCTATGACTACTCGTCTCAAGGATGGAATCACAAAATCAAATCCCAAATATGCATTGCTTGTCAACTCTTAATGGTTGGTGAACAAGCTATGAAGGATGAGTTGAATGCTCTCAATCATAACAACACATGAATTTTGGTACCCCATTAACCCTCAAGGCATGTCCTTGGTTGCAAATGAGTTTACAAAATAAAATTGCATGTTGATGGTACTATTGATTGTCTAAAAGCTAATCTTGTTACCAAGGGCATTCATCGAATAGATGGTATTCCTTATACCAAGGCATTCTCTTCGATCATCAAACCAATCATCATATGCATGACTCTTACTGTTGCCTCATACACCATTGGTCGATTTGCTGACTCAACGTTAAAAATGCCTTTCTTCATGGGCTTATGTCTAAAAACATCTACATGGAACAACCACTGGGCATGATAGATCTAATGTTCTCAAATCATGTTAATAAGTTTTAAAGTACACTTTATGGTCTTAAACAGGCACTTCTAACTTGGTTTGACTGTTTGAATTCCTTTCTTCTACAATATCGGTTCTTCTGTAGTCTTGCTAATCTGTCCTTATTTATTTGTCACTCATCTCTTGGTACACTAGTTTTTTTACTTTTTGTTGATGATATTCTTCTTACAAATTTGGATGTAAATCTTGTAGACAAGTTTATTCAACTACTTAGCCATGAGTTCGCCATGAAAGACCTCGAACCCATTCACTATTTTCTTGGCATTGAGGTCACAACTACTCTCGATGGACTCCATCTCTATTGAACCCACTATGCTATGACTATATTAGAATGCTCTGGTATGATCATTTGCTAGTCTATGAACATAACATTGGAAAAAAAAGATGACTGTGTTGAGTAATGACACACCATTATAAGATCCCAGTCACTCTTACAAACTTGTTGGCCCTCGACCTGATCTTTCCTTTAGTGTTAACTTCATTTCCAATTCATGTATGCTCCGACTATCTCCCATTTAAAAATGATTCGTCTTACTTTGCGATATGTAAAGGGCATAATTCACATTGATTTGAATTTAAGTTCCCATACTATACTTGATCGGTGTGCTTTCTCTTATACAGATTGGGCCAGATGTCCTCTCACACGATGATTTATCAGGGCTAATGTACTTACCTTGGTCAAAGCATTCTCTTTGTGTGCAAATAAATAAAATACAGTATCTCACTTYAGTACTAAAGGCGGATATTGTGTCAGGGCTCACACTACTACCARACTTACTTAGCTCTCCTTTATTTTYCGAAATCTCCATATTCTACTTCTGAACTCTCTTGTGCTATTTTGTGAAACACTAGTGCATTATATCTTATTATTAATACTATCCTTCATCCACGAAGTAAATATATTAAGTTGGACTATCACTATGTGCGCAAACGAGTTACGCTTGGTCTACTAATTACTCAGCATGTTCCTACAATAGCTCAAGTTGTGGACATCTTCACCAAACCATTATACAAAGTGACCATTCATTTTACTCGCACCAAACTTTGCATCCTCCCACAACATAGTTTGCTGGGGGACATCAAATGAAGATCAGTGGAGAGATAAGGATGAACAAATTATTATGAATAATAAGGARATCTCCTCTTAGGAATAAGTTGAGTAATTATATAGATCAAAGTTCAATTCTTTCGAGCCATATCGCAATTCGATATGATAAAAATGTTGTTGGATTGAATCGAGGAAAATCAGAAGATAATCTTCCCCTATCAATGGAAGAYTCCACCATATTCCAAGTCAATGAAGATCTCCAGCAATCAAGCAAGGATTCTCAAAATCAATGAATGTTTCCTCAAATATAAATGCAACAAAATAGGAAGTTTGTTAGTGTTTTTMAAGYATATAAACATATGATTGGGTTCATGTTTTTGTACTCAATYATCACAATTGGAAAAAAATCATTCTTCTTATTACATCTCTCAAATTTCTATTACAATATGGTTAAGGTACTCAAATGGTCTCTTGGCAAAAGAGACATTTAAAAAGCTTGACCTTCATGAGTATGAAAAATTGTTTTATGAACTTGAATTTGGTGGTAACTAACTTGCAAGTCCAACTTGCTAAAAACAGCACTACCAAGTTTATCTAATAATTCATCAATGGTGGAAATGGGGAACTTGTCCTTTATAGTGATAATATTCAGTGCTCTGTAATCCACACAAAAATGATATGTCCCATCTTTCTTCTTAACCACAATCAAAACCACTCCTGGGAAAAAAATCACGTACCAAAAATATAGACACAAAATATAGTGTTGAATTGAATAGCTAAACCCAATTTCTTCGCAAGTACTGATGAGCACCTAAAATGAAGTTGTATCAATTTTTCCAAGCAATCGAAGGGAGTGGAGAGTGCCTTGGCCAGCCAAAATATTAAGGCTGGAAATGTCATCTATTATTCTGTCAGCAATTGGTTGGTCCGGTTCAATTGTGGAATACTCCTTACGTAACTCACTCTCACTATCATCCGTGCCTAAAAGTATAAGGAATTTGCTATGAAAGCTATGGTTAGCATCCAATTTCTTGCCACAATTGTAACAAAGGCCTTTTTCACGTTTTTTTACGAAACTCAGTCGAGGATAAACGCCGAATAGGTAGATTAGGGATGGGTAAAAGTGGAGAAGGTTAGGGGATATCATGAGCTTGACAGAATTGTTTTGAAAGTTAGCAATCGATTTGGAGTTGAAAACTAAGGAATGACGTAGTGTAGAAGAGAAGTATGGTTTGGGATTGTGGATGTAGCAATGGCAAATGAGCCGAGCCGGCTCGAGTTCAGCCTGGCTCAACCCAGCTCAACTTATCTTATTGCATTCGAGTTCAGTTGAGTTGAGTTGAGTCGAGTTTGTAAATGAGGGAGTTTCAAAAAACCTAAAACAACCAACTCGCTGAGCTCGACTTGCTTCAGCTCAGTCCGACTCGACAACTTACGAGTTGCTTAGGAGTCAATTGGTACCTTGCTGGAGAAATGACCAACTCATCTCGACTRGGCTTGGATAAGTTGGCTTGCATGTTGGCAGCTTTTTTTTCCTCCAACATTTATATATATATATTTTTAGTTTGAAGCTCTAAAATTAACTTTCAATGTTCTCCAACGACTAGTCCTTATTTTCACCTATAAATAATTCAATCATAACTCTCTCAATCTCTCAAGCTCTTTCAAAACTCTCAATTTTTTTCAAGAATTCTTGTTTGAAATGTTGATCAATGAGGAGAAAATCAAGAAAACTACCATTGGTGATCAATATCAACTTTAAGTACAAACAATTCTTGAAGAGTTTATATTCTCCAATTTGTTAGTTTATTTTGGTTTTATACATTTRAAATTACTAGTTCTTGTTTCTTGATATACTTCATTTATTGTTCTTGATATACAAGTTCATTTTCGTAGTTGATATACTAGCTTTTCTTGTCTTCATAAAATTCTTATTTTTAATTATTAATTGTTGATATACTGCTAGCTTCTAGATGAATTCCATTTCCTTTGGCCATGCTAGTAACATTCCCATAGATGAAGATTATGAGAATATAGATCAATTTGATATTAATTAAAATATTAATTTTGGAAATGAAGAACAAGAGCAACATGATGATGCAAACAATATTGGTACATATGAATCCACACCTAATTCATCCACCATCCAGGATAGTAAATCTAAACAAAAAAYGGCTTCTTATTRAAAGCTCTTTCAGAGATGAGTAGAGAAATAAGACTATGTGTAAACTTCTAGGCAAGAGTAATAACCATAGGAAAGGGAATGAAACTATTRCTTTAGTTAGACATTTAGAAAAGAAACATAAATAAATGTATGATAATACTCTAAGACAACGACAAATTCAAATTAATCAATATACTAAGTGATAATTTTACTTACAACCATGAAATAAGATTATCAATGTCTAGATTTGTAACAACTACTAATGTACCTATAGAAATAGTGAGTGTCCATCCTTTTTGAGATTGATAAATGGTTATCTTACACCTTACTATAAAAAGAATACCTAGGAGTACACTTAGAAGATACATATTTAATGCTTATAATGATATGAAAAATGTACTTATTCATACTTTTGATTCTAGAAATGTTTATTTTTTTCTCTTACTTGTGATAGTTGGAAAGGATGTAAGGAAGAATTCGTTTTTATGTGTTACATGCCATTTGATTGATCATGACTGAAATATACAAAAAGAATTTTGATTTTAGGGAGTTCGAATTTCCTCATAAGCAAATAATATTGCTAAATTAACAATTTTTACTTTTGTAATTATAGAATTTAGAGAAAATTATGTGTATTTTTTTTTTTTTACAATGGTAGAAATAATGATGCTTCCATTTCTATTCTAAAAAATAATATGCATTATATTTTAGATTGTCAATTGTCTCATCTTAGATGTGCTTGTCATATTTTAAAATTATGTGTTAAAGATGGATATGCTAGTATAGATATTTTAGGTACTAGCGTTAGACATATAATTTTATTTATTAAATCTTCTCCCACTAGAGGTCAACATTTTAAAGCTTTGTCTTGTGAACAATGTTTGAATTAAAGAAGGTTTAGGTTAGATTGCGAGAATAGATGGAACTCTAAAGTTGACATGTTACAAAGTGTCCTTTCTTATCAGAATCAACTCATAGAATTTTGTTATTATAATGGATTTAAAATAGAATTAAGTAGCCAACATTTTGATGATGCATTAGCTGTTTTCCTTTTTTTTTTTTTGGTTGTTTTTTAACACTTTTAAAGAAGCCATGGTACTTTTGTCGGGGTCTTATTATCCAACATTTCACCATATGATTCCAACCTTAGTTAAAATTGCTCATATTTTTAAACTATATAAAGAACACACTACTTTGAAGATATGATGAAGAATATGTTAAAGAAAATTCAATACATATTATGATAAAATGCCTTTATTTTATTGATTTCATTATGTTTAGACCTCGGGATGAAAGCTTCAAGTTTTGAAAGTTCTATTGATTATTATTATGAATATTAGATAATAATGTTGATAGTCAAAATAAAATACTTTCCTTCACTTGTAAATTATTTAAGACTCGAACAAGCTCCTCTTTAGCAACTATGTTCAATGAGTATGTAAAAGTCAATGCTTCAAATACCAATGCAATAACGTGTGCTTCTACATTGGTGGAAACTTTAAGAAAGAATGACTCAACACTCGTTCTCTTTTCAAGAAACAAAAATAAACATCTTTAACCTCATCCCCTAATGAACTCTTAATTTATCAAATAAATCCACTATTTGAAAATGACTCACATGATTTTGACATTCTTAAATGATAGAAGGATCATAAAAAAACTTTTTTGATTCTATTGAAGATAGCATGGCACGCCTATAAAAAATAGCATTCGGAGTGCCTTTAGTGAAAGTGGATGAAGAATGGATGATTGAAGAAGTCAGTTGGCCGCTTTCACCTTAGAAATGCTTTTTGTGGACTTGATTGGTGAAAAGTCGAAAATCGGACAATAAGAATTGGATTATTGAAGCTCTTGAAGATGAAGATGAATTGGTGTTGTACAAAGAACGAAGAATTAAATTTAGTAATTTATAAATATACCTCTTTTTAAATTTTTTTAAATATTATTTATATTATCTTGTTGAATATTTTATTGTATTTTTTTGATAGGTTTTAGCGTTAAGTCTCCATCTATATATATTTATTTATTTTAATCATTAATAAAACACGGTAGAAATTCTGTCAAACCTCCCACAACTTGAAGATTGGTATTTGTGTTTAAAATATTTATTTCTCTACTTATTATTTTTCTTTATTCCTCTTCTTAGATTAAAATCTTTTATTTCTCTTAATTCTTTACATAGTTACGTCAAAATTTTAATTTCCTTACTTAACAATCAACTCCTTATATAAAAAATAATAAGCAATAAGCATAACTTAAAATAGGACTTAAATTAATAAGTAACCCAAAAAAAAAACAGAACTGTTGGCTAGCATGCCCAACTCGACTCATCGAGCTCATAAACTCACTGGTTTTGTATTCGAGCTGAGTTGAACACCAACTTTTAACATGGCAACTTAGCCCGACCACCTGGGCGAGTCAAGTTAGAACTTGGCTTGGCCACAACTCGGTGAGTCGACACATTTGCCATTGCTATATGGATGGATTAGGATTGATTGTGCGTAAAGTTCGGGAGGGGTTTAGGAGCCATTTGGAGCATGAACGATGCTCCAGTCTTGGGTTTAGGGCCAGACTCGATCTTCATATGCACGGTTTCCATCAAGTTATGGTGTGAGAAATGAGCAATATGCGACGAATATTAATGAAATCAAGAGGTGACTGAAATTCAGTCATAGAAGTTCTTTGAATTTCCTTGGTTGTCATCATGCAATGAAGCTCCAAAACGACGTTTGAGACTGAGCAAGACSTCCTTCCATGTGATCAACAGACTATTAGCCTTCATCCTTTGATACCAAGTCGATCCCTTACCCTCTAGATGAAAGGACAGAATCCGAAGACGGATTGAATCTGCTGTGCCACGAAAATCGAAGAACTCCTCAATCCAAGCCATTGGGGTTCGACCTGTCAAACCTTGGCACCTCCATTTTCATGGACCAAAGGATAGGGGAGAGGTCCAATGAATTCATAATGGTATCGGAAGGTTGCTGAACCCGCACAGAACAATCAGAATGACGTGTAAATGTACCTAAAAACCCATGAAATTGCTTCAGAAAAGCTCAAAGTGAGAGTCAACCGAAGCTATATATTGCTGTAGGGTTTGAAGGACAGCCWTGGTTTTGCCTCAAACGAAGCTTGCAGAACTTTGAGAAAGGCAAGAATGCCGGAATCAGCTACGGGGAAGAACTCAAAGAAAGCATCAACGATACACCCTTCTAGGTGAACTAACTCCCAAATCACGCAAAGGCACTCTTCGAGTGAGGGTAGACTCGGGGAAAAGAAGAGGTGTCAGAGAGAATGTCGAGAGAAAAGAGAAAAAAGATTATTTTCATTTCATTGCTAAAAACTTCACCAATACAATGTTTCTCTAATATACAAACACAATTCTTCATAATAGCAATCCCAACAGAACTGGTCTCAAGCCAAAACAAGTACTGACAAAACAAAAATTAGAAAGTGTATATTGTCCTGCAACAAGGAACCACGAGCCCGTAAGTGAGGATTTTATAATGTAGTCTTTTAACCAAGTGTAAGTATCCTTCATACGGCTGAACTCCTTTGGCACCATGACATCTATCGGTCCATCACCTTGTTATGGACCGAGATGTATCAGCTATCAACCGCTGGCACACTGATTCAGATCACCTATTAAATCTTAATCATATATTATTAACAACTGCCACACTGATTCAGATCATCGACTAAATCTTTGTACCCCAAAGAAAATAAAGCTCGTCTGAGAAACGAGGACAGGGAACTTGATCGACATAACGAGTTAATAAACAGTAAAACAAACCCGAATTCTCAAACGTACTCGCATTGCATCTCCATATTATTCGATCAGCCCTGCTCAGTATTTACCGTGCCATTCATGCTAAAGAACTATTAAGTCCTTTTTGTTACCATATCATATTCATATAGTTAGAAGTCCTTTTTTTCTTGAAGGTATATGAATAAAACTCTTACAGCATGCTTTTGGCTCCAAATGTCAAATCTTGTTTCAACTACAAGTGTCTCAACTAAGGCTTGCGATATTGCTAGACCATTCTATTTGCCGGAACTATCAACATGCCAATGTTCTTGGCCCTTTCAAAAAACAGCATCATCTGTCATCAACATCTGCCACACTTATTTAGATCACCGATTAAATCTTTGAACTCGTCGACGTCGTAATTCCTCTACAGAAAGTTCATGAATCTCATCTGAGAAACCAGGAGAGGGAACTTGACCATTATAACGACTTGTCCCACATATTTCACAAACAGTTAAGAAACCCGAATTGTCAAATGTACACACACTGCATCTCCATATATCAACAGTTGTCGTTCTCAGAGCTCCCCTCCCAGTAAATCGAGCCCGCTGAGACCCAAAAATGCGGGAAGCAAACCTTAAAGGCCAGCTAATCATACTAGCAAGACCTCTGACAATCTTTGCCAGTGGATCTGGACCTGAGTAGGTGGATTTTAATCGTAAATAGACAAGACCAGCAAGTATTCCACCAAGATGCCCAAGAAAAGATGCCTGAGGAACAAACATTTGAATGAGAACAAGTTCAGCCCATGCAGCTAAACGACTGGGAACCACAAACCCATGGACATATGTGTAATTATCTGACTGGGAGTTGAGGATAACTTTCATCGCAAAGAGCACACCAGAGAATCCCACAGCATACTCATTGTAATATGCTTGCTCGTAGTCAAAGAATATCAAAAGTGATTTGGCTAGTATTAGCGTGATGCCCTGAGACATTGCAATTAAAGCAGCAAGCATGGATGCAAATTCGACACTTCCCATTGAAGTCTCCAACTGGATTCCTTTCCATAAAAGTGAAAGCATATTGTACACAAGATGAGATTCCCCAATGTGGTAAAATGGTGACAAGAAAAAGCGCTTGAGGTCCTTATGCTGCCAACCAGAAAGAAAATTACATGTCTTTATGTGGACTCAAGATACTCTTGTAAACATGAAAGTACATCGATTTGCATCAAACTTGCAAATGCTAAGAAACAAAACCTTTTCAAATGCCAAGTAAAAGCAGCATTTGGTAAATTCTAGTGACCATCCAGGTAACCTAGGTTGTATCACACTAGGAAGTAGCTTTTAGGCCGAAAAAGAAAATGGATAAATTGAACAGCCATGTTTTTCTTATCAGACCCTTGAACACCCTCACCCGCAAACCCCCAACCCCCCAGGTAATAGAAAAGAAAATTACGAGAACATTAGATGATCAACTGGATATTGCATAGTAGATGGCCTCATAGTCAACCTCAATATCGGAAATAATAAAAATTTTGAATGACACAGTTATGGCTAGTTAGGTTCGACTTGCGATCAAAGATTTTCTGAGATCCCAAGCCAAGATACGTATATTTTGGAATTTTGTGGATTAATTTTCTCTGCAGYGTAATTTGAGTAATTTATTTATTTGTCAATGATGCAGTTGATGCACATTAGGATTTGTATATTCAAGTTGAGTTCATTTAAAATACATAYRAAGCTTGGGACCAAATCATAGAGCTCGAGCCTACTCAAGGAGCTCATTTCCTGCCACAGSTTATTCGAGCTCGAGCTTGCAACCATTTCAGAATAAAAACAAAGAAAATTCAATGACCTCACCAATYGGCAATCCATTGGCTTTAAGAACTAGGAATATTACTAGAGTAAGAATTACAAGTCAAAATGGCTACAGGTACTTTGCAAAAGCAACCATCCAACCAATCTACAACGACAAAGGACCGGACTAAGCCATTCATCAATTCTTGGAATTACTTTGACATTAGAGGTAGCAGAAGAAAGGAATCCTGATAAAGTCATACTGCACAATCAACGAAAATAGAATTGCATCTGAATTTGATGCTTGCCAAAGAATGGGCTTTTATCTAAAAATGTATGAAGTTATGAACCAAAAGAACAAGGATTTGCACGCGCATTGATCGAAGCTAAATTTGGTAGGGAATCATCCAGAGTCGAATAGAGATTAGAAAATTATAGGTAGGGTTTCAAGCAATAAGGGGGAGGGAGAGAAAGAGAAATGATCAATCAAATGCAACTAGATCCCTGTTCCTCGAGTAGCCAAAGCAAATCAGAAGGGATTGTAGTTATAAATAATACATAAAACAACTCATAAAGAAGCTAGATTAGAAAATGCACAGAATCCTAGGGAGAAGTATTTCAATTTGCCAGAACATATAAAACTAAATAGGCTGTAAAATTGGCAGTAGTCAGCTAGAATTGGAGGAAAATAACTCATGAGCAAGAAGCAATACTTAAATAAATTAAAAGTATTAGCAAGACATAGAGAGAGAAGGCGGGGTGTATATACCTGGACTATGAGGTAAGGATTAAACCAGACCTGATCAATTGTGGGGAGAAGAGCATCGAGGACAGCGGGCTTCCTCACGTAAAGTAGAGTATTAGCCGCAACAAGGGCAGCCGTGAGTGGTGGTTTCCTGTCGAGCCTGGAGTACTCGGTGACAGCRTGCAGTGCCAGCAGCGCCAGCATTCCTCCGCCCCTGCGACTTCTACCTCCGTCCATCAAATTTTCACTACCAATTTCTGATACACCAACAGCCCCAACCCTTACCACCCTGCTTCGGATAATCGCATATTAGACCACCAGCATCGAGCCCAAAGGCGACTCAAATACCTCAAGTACTCGACTAAATCTCTACAAATTTCAGAAATTAATTATACGAGAAAATACCATCGATCATTAATGAGAATATCTGGAATAAGGAATCTAACAACATATGGAAGATTATGAGCTCTCTGCATATAAGCACTCGTATTAAATGCTTGAGGAGCTACATCCTTAAGCCCTTTGCATTCTCCATAATTCTCCGACGGCTGGAGAATACAGGTGCTGGTGTTTATGAGGCAGAGGCAGAGCCAAAGAAGAATCCAGACGTTTCTTCACTTCACCACCTTCTTCTTTTAAGTGCAGTTTCTTGTGGGATGGATGATTGAGAGGATGGATGTGTGATGTACGAGAAGTAGGAGGTGCATAAAATTTCGGTTAATAGCAATTTGGCCCTTATAATAGTACATAAATTTCTGTTTTCCCCTTTAAATTCCATCTATATGCTCTTTGCCTCTCTTTATGGCTTTCCCTTTTCCTTTTTAGCCTAAAAGGCGAAAGCACACCATTCGTTTTGGTATAGAAAAATTGCACTTCCACAATCTTTCCTTTTAATTTCACATATAAGTACTTTTTGATTGGAAAGAAATATACTCTTTCTATTGTCCCTTTTATATATATATATTTTAGATACTATCTTGATTTTCCTTCATTGCTCAAAATAACTTCTATCCTATTTTATTTTTTTTTCTCTTTTGGCAATGTTTGATGGTCTAGTAATAAGGAGAAAGTTATCATCTTAAAATGACTAATGCGATAAATTCAAAATTATATATTACCTAATTTTTATTTTTTAATATTATTTCCTAAAATGAATTCGTGAAAATGTAATTTCTTTAGTTCAGTCATGATGATTTATTTCTCTTTCCAAAATGATGCTTTTGACTTGGTGTAAAATAGGGTTTTTTTTTCCCCTCAAAATGGGCGTCCTTTTTTGAAAGGATGCCCACAATAGACAGTATTGTAGAAATGATGGCATTAATGAACCCATCACATTCGCAGAATGCATTGGCAGAAAACCATCGCATTTGCGAAATGTGTTTGGTCCATCGTTAAATTCAGCGCATTAAGTGAATGCATTGGAATAAAACCCACACGCATTTCACAAATGTGATGGACTTTTTTTGCAACCATCGCATTAAAAGAATGCGATCAAATCAAAAGAATTCCTCATCTGTAACTTCAATCAAATCCTTTGTAAACCAGTTCCTTCTTCGTCGCTCTTAGCCGTACGTTCACCCTTCATTCGCCTTCGCAGATCTTCGCTACATCGTCGTCCTTCGCCGCTCGGAGATGTAGGTTCGCCGGCCTTATAAATCACCTCAACCCAAAATTAAGGTTTGTATAGTTTCAAAGCTGTAGGTTCATAAGGTTTGTAGAATTCGTGTTCTGTAAAGTGTCTTTTAAGTCTGTTAATCTAGGAGCAAATTCTGCGAATATTCCTAGTTTTATGAATTGTCTTTGGTAGGATCAAGTTTTATCAATTGTCTTTCAGTTGATGTCTATTTGTATTGCCAACTCTCGCTTCAATATTCTTCAACTATTCACTGGTTCTCAATCTTATATCCTCACTTGAATGTATCGTTGTGCTTTCCTCTTGCTGTTGGMTTGTGCTTATCTGCTTTTTCAAGTTRATTTTAGTTAAACTTCCATGGAGGCTATAACCYCATCATCTTCTATAAGAATATGGTGAAGCAAACATTAAGAACATGTTCTCAGGTGAAACTGACATAAAGTGACTGCTATTAATCACAAAATGAATGTGTAATTTCTTAAAGTCGAAATATCCACATATTTGCAAGTTTGAGTAAATTTTCTGGACCTTATGATGCAACACGGCCCTATTTGGTACTACCTTCCATGAATATGGATGCAGAAAAAGGTCTCCTTATCAGAATAGTATAAATCCTTTTACTTATTTATTGAAGTATTTTATGTTTGTGTAGCAACTCCTGATTTTGTGGAGAAACATTATAATGCATAATAAAGTCAAACTCATTGTTTTCTTGTGTTACAGATTGTTTTAATAGCTTTTAAATGTTCCAAAATGGAATAATCATATATAGTTGACCTAAAAGTTGGACCACAATATCTCTTCTTTATTTATTTTAAAGTTTTAATTTTTTTTTTGGAATCTTGATATTGGATTTTAATTAACCCTAGAAACAAGTCTGATCTTTCTCTATCTAGTATGAAATTTCTTCTTGCTACTATAGTTCCAGGGGGCAACTCTTTCAGTGTTTGGGTACTGCAAATATCTGATCTTTCTCAATTTTCCAAAGTTATTTCTTGCATTCTCTAAATCATTTTTTGTAAGAATATGTCAATATATATGTTTGAAATCATACTGTATACTTGTTGAGATTTTAACGTACCTTGGCGCTTAATTCTTCAGGCACAAAATAGTGAAGTTAATAATTATAATTTGTAAATTAAATTAGAGAATATAGAGAGTTGTTTGCTTATAGTCAATTAGTTATTACTTTCATACTTATGTTTACTTTTGCAGTGAAATATTAAATATGATATTTATAATTTTGTTAATATATGAAACGAGTTCCTTTARATATTCATCCGAACCCGTTAGATGCATTATTGCTGTCTAGACAAGAAGAACACAGGTCTAACCTTATATGGACCGGGGACGAGCCGTCTGTATCTAGAGGCTTATAGGATAGGACTCATGTAGGTCRGATTTGGTCAACGTATGGTATCGCCGACCTACATATTAGGGATGCCATAGATGTTGCTAGATTTCAGGGTATTTGTAAATTAGGGAATGTGACTGTTGATCACACCCTTATCACCACTATAGTAGAGCGATGGCGGTCRGAGAAGCACATGTTTCATCTATTCATTCAGGAGGCCACAGTGACAYTGCAAGACCTTGTTGTGTTGATGGGTTTSAGGGTTATGGTGACTCRATCWTAAGAGGCCTTTTCTACAAATAGTGTGCAAGGGTGGGAAGCTATTTGTGTGTCTAGACTTGGTTTTCATTCACAACCCGGTGATATTGAAGGCAACAAGCTTATGGCATGCGCAATACAAGCACACTTGCAGACCCCACTTGTGGACGATGCCACTGATGATAATGTCGATCGGCGGGCACGATACATTATTATGTTACTATTTGGCAGATTATTGTTCTTCGATAAATCAAACAAGTTTATTCCGCATCGGTTTCTGCAGTAGGTTGATGATCTTTGCATGAGAGGGCAGTTGAGTTGGGGGAGTGCTATTCTAGTTCACCTGTATCGATCTTTTTGCAATGCAGCATTAGGTTCGAGTAGAGAGATTTGTGGTCGATGGTCTTAGTTCAAGTAAACTTTCAAAAGATAATAGTCTTAACTTATAAACACATTCAATTTGTTCAAATGATTTCAATTACTGACCATCCCTTATTGATACTTTGTATTTTTAGCTCTGGGTGTATGAACACCTTCCTACTCTATYCCTAGTTCATGCCGAACCACTTCTTGTATTGCCGGATCTTGCTCCATATGAAGCAAGGTGGAACCGGCCTTTCGATCTGACGCAGTTGCCAACTCATATACTGGCAACGTATAGGGATTAGTTAAATACTCTCACCACCGAGCAGGTCCGTATAGTATATTGTAATCTRTGAAYAAATTTCTTTTATATTTSATATTCAAACAATTGTAATTGTAATTAAAGAATATATTTTATTTGTATGCAGTTCATATGAATGTCTTATATATATATTCTACATCAGCTACCACCCCTTTATTTAGAAGGGTCTGACATCTTGCTGTCATCACCCGCTCCTTTGATATGCTGGAGCATCATTGAGTATTGCTTCTCGGGCAAGGTAATGAGATAGTTCGACTTTGAGCAAGTTATTCTCACTTTGATTGACCTTTGGCACGCACAGTATATGAGGAAAGGTCAGTTGTACACTATAGAGAGAGGAGAATGCAAGATATATAGATGAATGACTTGCTCAGAGAGCGAGGATCGTGGTAGGGATGCCGGTAGCTCAGTTGAAAGTTGCTCGTCCTGATTATATGGAGTGGTATACCTATCATTGGGAATCCGACATTGAGACCGCAGGATCCAGAGGGTTATCGATCCACTAGATCTTAGTTACACTTTACAGTTATGTGTTTCTATCATACTTATTATGCTCAGTTTGTCATATTTTAAGTACATTGTTCTAGTTGATTATAAGCGCTGATTTTGTTCTTTAATTTCTTGTAGGCATCAACTTCCCACAAATGTATGGATATTGTGGATCAAGCGATGCCACATGTAAATCCACATTCTTAGACAACATTCGCACAGTTGATAAAGAAGATGATGAGGACCATTTTATGCTAGTTCTTGTCACCTAGGAGAGAAGATTGATGCCCGTGGTGAGCTTAGATATCAACGCAGTGGTAGACATCGATGAGCCCCCCCACAGCCTCCCGAGCCCTAGCTTGAGCTGCCCAATGACGATATTGGTGGCCAGGCAGATGAGGAGGATTATTTGTACCAGTCTGAGGAGGATATTGTAGCTCTCCTACTTTTTTTGACATACACTGGTTTCAAGGGAGACTCGGGAGTTGGACCTTTTTGAGCTTATGATACACCGAGACTATCTACGCAGATCGATATGAGGGTCATCGACCAAGTTGACACCAGTTCGCCTTTACAAAGCGATATTAACACACCTGGTAGGCGTCGTGTCCATGATGATGATAATGGAAATAAGGATTTTGATCATGATGCGTTGATTCTCCATCGAGGCTCTCGGTCTCGTGGGGCACCCKACCATTATACCATGGCTAAATACGACCGTTAACGCATGGTGGAATCATTACACATAGTATGCCCCCGCCCCATCAGCATATTTTTTTCTTTTACGCTCCGTAAATTTTCCTTAGCCAGGCTTGGGCAGAATAGCAGAGAAATTACAAGTATTAGTAGCATAACAAAAAAGCTTTCTCGTCATTAATATCTTGCAGCAATTGTCACCTCTCAGGAGAATCGATTACTGCATCTTTGATGCAGTGCTAGTACTAGTAATTCTTACTTGGCTATTTGTAAATAGCTCCAGGGCTATGGAACAAAGGATTATCCCGAACCTACACCAAGGTATTGACGGTGCTTTTCAAATCTCACAGAATGTGATACGATGGAATAGAATGCAAAGACAGGGAACGGGTTACTACTCTTAATGGTCAAAGCGAGCCCCTTTATTCTTAATTCTTTAATTCAGAATGAATCAAATCTCTGCAAGTAGAGATATGTTTAAGAGATATGTTTAAATCAAATCTCCCTTGATTTAATGCTGATATGGATAACAAAAGGGTGGTTCGAATACCAGCTACTAATATTACCAAAAATATTGTCAAAATACTTTTAAGAGAGGGTTTTATCTAAAACGTCGAGAAACCAACAAAGATTTTTTTGGTTTTAACGCTGCGACATAGAAGGAATAGGAAAAGGCCCTATAGAAATCTTTTAAATTTAAAGCAGATCAGTCGACCTGGTTTACGAATCTATTCGAATTATCAACTAATTCCTTGAATTTTAGGCAGGATGGGGATTGTAATTATTCCTACTTCTTGAGGTATAATGACAGACCGAGAGCCTCGATTGCAAGGAATTGGCGGAGAAATTTTGTGTTATATATGGTAATCTTTTTAGTATAAAAATTGGATCCAAAACTTATTATTTGTAATTGTGAACAAAAAAGAAAAGCGACAAGTTGTCTAATATTTTTCCTCCTTCATTAGTTGATGCACATTTCTTACATTCAAGATCATTGTAATTTTGTTTTCTTGTAATACAATTAATTGTATTAATGTAAATATTTTTTGAATGGTCGTTGTGATTCATTGTTTTTGAGATGGTTGTTGAATGGTTTTTCTTCTCATGGTTTTCGTTGAGTAGTTAATATTGCTAAATGGTTGTTGAAATTTGGTGCTATGGTTACACTGTATTACTTTTACACTATGCAGGGTGGCCTGCAGTTGTTATTATTGCAAGTGAGTAGGTGGTAAGTATGGAACGCATTTGCCAAATGTGTTGTGTAAGGCCAACACATTTAGGAAAAGTGATCGTGCATTTGAGCCGCCAAGCATTTGACAAATATGTGGTTTCTACTTTTTTACTTTTTCACAAGCCACCACGCATTTGGCAAATGCGTGATTTTTGTACTTTTTCACTTTTCATAAAGCCCCCATGCATTTGCCAAAATTTTAGCACTTTTTAGCTCTTTATAAGGACGGTGACTTGCACTGATGAAATGCATTTCCCACACATTTGCTTTTCACATGCTATTTTCAATTTTTCTGCCGAAGTTGATTTCCTCCACAACTTAGCTCCCTATAAATCTAATACCTTAAATCTTCAAAATTTTCACTACTCATCCCACACTGAGGCTAGGGATCTTGTGACAAATATAAGGTAAACAAGCATTGAATGTATGTTTGGTTAGTTTTTTATTGTTAAAATATGAGATAATAGTTTTACTTAATGCTCATTTATAAATGTTTTCATTGTAATTGTTTTCTGCAATGTRGTTTAATTRTTYTACAAATTAATGTTTTATGTTGGGGTTTTATTGTGAAAATATTAGCATTATTTAGAAGTTTGCTGTTTAAATTGAGATGATAATATCTTCATATTTATTTGCATAATTTTAATTAATTATTGAGACACATTATTTTTATTTTGACTTGATGTTATTGGGTTGAATTTTTTTAATATAAYAATTGATGATATGTTTAAATTTGACATTTAACAGATATTGTAAAACAAATATGTTGCTCGATTATATTTGAATAGGATTTGAGACAATGTCTTTCGGACAATCATTCATAATATGYTTGCATTGAAATTGTAAGATAAGGCTTGATTCTAGAGGTTCACATTGCATTGACAAACCTATTCAAAAGAGTTGGACAATACGACAGCTGTTTCATATTCAAAGTTGGTGTAGAAAAGTTTAAAATTTACGAAATTTGAATCCCAAAAGATATCACSTTGAGTTAATATATSATATGCTRATAATTTATGACGGAGAAGTTCATTTACAATCCTCTGTTATTTCAGATGATGATGACTTCCAAATGTTATAGGYGATGCACGAGGAAGCACAATCACATTAGATKCAACWWCTTTTTAAATTTAATGAAATACAATAACCCAAGCCAGAAAACGTGTCGYAGCAACACACAAATYTGGTGCTCGAACCAGTATACTCAGCAAGTATTCCAAAATATATAGATCTATCAAGATTTKCCATGGGGACATATACAGTATTACTGATAAACCAGCAGCCAAACATCCCGGACTTCACATTGCCTGAAGTGAGGGAAGGTGATACCTTATACATTCAGGTTATTGGCATCCACCTATGTCTGGTCAACAGGGATCCTCAAGTGCAGCAAAGTAGGATATTCCAAAGTTTGTTACACAATTAAATTGTAAAAATCGCATTGAGATAAATGCCAATGCAATTTGTGATGAGCCTGCAGATACAACTGACGTTGATGATTTACTTATCGAACCTAAGGATGCAGAGATTTTGGATAGAAGGGGTAACAATGATGAGGATGTTGATGGAGTTCCTACACGTCGACACATGCCTAGTACATCACATGAAATTGCTGGAGGTAGAAGATCGGTTTGTGGTTCTGATTATACTTCTTTCAGAGCATTTTGAAATATAGGTTCGAGAGGACAACAAGATGATTTTGTTGATGCTAGCGCAACCCATCCTTATATATGGTCAATTAGTAATATCGACATTCAATTACACATGAGTTTGAGAATAAGAAGCAAGTCGTCGAGGCTGTCACTAGTTGGTCAATGAGAGTGGATCGTAGTACAAGCTCAATAAGAGTAAAAGTAAGGAGTGGCCAGCATCGTGTAAAAACTCAACAAATGAAAAGCCATGTTTATGGTATATTAGGGCTACGCACAGAACTATTCATACCCAATGAGAGATCATTATATTACAGCCAGAAAAAACGTGTCTTGTTCGAGTTCAGAACAATGCCCATGGGAATCTTACTGCTCAGTAAGTTACTTATGATTACACTTTTTACATTTCTTACTTCATTTATAATTGCATTTGCCAAATTGTTTAATGTTTAACTTTATACTTATCATTACAACAAGTACATTGCACTACAAATTATCCATCTAACTATAGATGATCCAGAAACACATGTCAAGGTTGTCCAGCAGGAGGTGATGAAGATGTTTCATTTTGGAATAACTTACAAAAATGGATAGAGTTATTGGTTGGCTCTTAGATATCTACATTCCCAATTCTTCTTTGCTACTTGGTAGCATTATCAAAAATAAATTCGAGTACAATTGTTAAGTGAAAACATCACTGGGACAGTATTGAGGAGGTTAAAATTTTCAAATTTGTCTTTTAGACTTTTAGGCCCCAAATTCTAGGATTCACTTATTATAGGCCATTAATATTTGTTGATGGGATGCCCTTGAGGGGCACATACCGTGGCGAACTATTGATTACTAGTTCATGGTAATAGTCATATTTTTCCACTTACCTATGTCATTGTTGATAAAAAAATTTACGAAGAGTTGGGGGTGGTTTGTGCAATTGTTGCGTTTTCATGTAATCAAAGATAGATTTGTCTATTTAATCTCGGATAAACATCAGGTTATTTGAGCGTAATGGCACAAAGTCGAGATTGGCAGGAATCGAAGACTGTCCACAGATTGTGTCTCTGTCATATCCGTGTCAACTTTAATATCACTTTCAAGAACAATATATTAAGAAGCTAATGTATCAGGCCGGAAGTACATCAAAAGTGCAGAAGTTTGATATGTACATGGAAGAGATAAGAAAAATGGATTAGATAGCATATGATTGATTGATAAATATCCGTCTCGACAAATTGACTCTATCACATGATGGGGGACACAGATTTGGAGTTTTAACAACTAACTTGTCTGAATCTAATAACAGTGTTTTGAAGAAAATACGCGCACTTWYACTAAASGTATTGGTTGCGATGAGTTTTAGAGAATTTGTTGATTACTTTTACTTGCATCGAGATGAGGTCGCTCAATGCCGAWATCCATTTCCATCTAGAATATGAAAGATTTTACATGGATTTCGAAAGCAAGGCAAGGATGCACTCAGTCATCCAATACAATCTACARGCTGGGTTTATTTGGTTCACCACTCCGTGGAGACAAGGTCGAAYRGGTAACCATGTTCACACAGTCAACATGATTGAGAATAAGTGTGATTGCYARAAGTGGCATTTATTCGGATGACCGTATTCTAATGTATTTGTTRTAYGTCGAAAAAGAGGTTAGGATGCTGCAAATCTATTCAATAAATTCTACTCCAAGGATAMTTATAAAAACACATACAGTTGTGATTTCTATCTAGTTGAAAATGTGTAACATCCCCACATTAGAAACTATCATAATCGGGGAATGTCACCAATTTTACCCTCATATATATTGAGAAAATTAGGAAAATAAAAATTTTGAATATTGTAATACAAGGGTTTACAAAAATTTTCAGCAGAGTTTCCTCTGTAATATCAATATATTCCGTCTGTATACAATTAGAAAATTTCACACCAAACATTTTTAATACTCCTCATATAAAGAAATCACGTCAACCCCAATAATATAATTTACTAATGAAATACTCATAGATTTAAAATCTAATGGATGCTTTTGGAATAACATGAATAAAATTAAAGCATTTAACAAGTTCATAAATCGATAGAAAATTGAATCAACATAAATGACTACTGGGTATCAAAGCCTATTCTCAAACAATCTCCTTACACCATCTAACTAGTCATTATCTAAAACGTAAAATAAGGGAATATGAAATGAGCTGCTAAGCTCCGTAACTAAATTCCATGCATGAATGCATATATCATACACTATATGTCATAATGTTCAAAAATTCACTTTGTCAAAACTTTTCAAAAAATTTCCTTTTCAAATCGTGAGCACACTTGATGTAACGCATAGCCATTAAGCTCTACAGTAGATAATTATTATTTGAAATTTGATCATATTCTATCGGTATACATTTCCACCCTACAAGAGGGTTAAGTCGGGTGCGCCAGTCCCCTACACCCCATTTCCCACTAGCACTTCTCGTGGTCAAGGCTTTACATCTCTTTTCAAATTCTTAACGTTGAAAATTATTTAACATAAAAATCACATTTTTTTTTTCCAAAACTTCATTCCTCAAAACATTTGCTTTTCAAACTTAATTCTTTAAAATATTTACTTCCTTAAATGCATGATTATGCCCATGCTAGAAAATAATGCAAAATACTATATGCATATGAACATGGATTACATAAATCCTGAACTTAAACTTCCCAACATGTCATCAAGTAGAAAAATTCACATATTTGAAATAAAACCATAAATCATATCACATAAAAGCAATCCAATTATAACCACAATACACATGCAATACAATTAATGGAAATGTGGAAGTTTACTGACTTTAATATAAACCATGAACTCACATTCAATTCACATAAACATATTCAGTCATAATAACAATACACTTGCATCATAACTAATGAAAATGTCGAAATTTACTTACTTGAAGTCCTTAGTAAATTTGTTTACTTTAAATCGCTAGCAGAGTGCCTTGGCTATCCACAACGTCAATGTACCAAAAGTATCCTAATATTATTATATAAAGAATATTCATCTGAATTTGTTTAATCAAATACATTCATTTAACATAAGTGTTCACTGTTAATACGTTTATCATTTTTCCTATAGGTAAAATTAATCAATAATTTTCGAGTTTAAATTTCATGTCGGTAATAATCAAACACTTATGTTAAATGAATGTATGATAATTTAATTCCATGACTCCTAATCGTTCTTAAAATAACAATAATAATCATAATCACAATATACATTATTTTATCATACAAATCCTAAATTTTACCTTAAAATATATTCCAACATATTTTTAAAAATATATACCTCTTTTACTTAATCGTACTAACTTAAATTTTACATTAAAATATTTTTCATATTTTTCCTTAATTATTATTACATAATAAAAAACATATGCCATTCGGTTAATTTAAACGAAGAAACTAAGGATTCACCTTGAATCCCGAACCTTAGGTGTAGTATCGAGTTTAAGGCCTAACTGTGTCAATCGCGCTCGAAAAAAGGAAAGGCGCTCTGGGCATGCAAATAGACGGTGAATAGTATCCCTAGTCACGTACGTGCTGCTCGTGCGCCATTGGTTCAAGGAAAGGCGCACGGTGCTTGGTTGCCATGTTGCCTGGTGCCTCATCGGCTCGTTGCTTGGCCGCCTAGCACCTGGTTGCCTCATCGCTTGGCTGCCTGGTGCCTCGTCGCCTCATCGCCTGACTGCCTCGTCGCCTAGGCATACTCTATTCTAGTCAAGCCGATGAACAGCAGACTAAGGAAACCAACCTCCGAGCTACTGCTGGTACGAAACCACCTTCTGGACGGCAATCTCAAGCACCGGCATGAGCGGAGGTGATCATCAAATACGAATTTGATCAAGAGGTGCAGCGATGAATGGCGGCCAAAGCGGATCTAGACGAGCTTCAAATGCGGCTAGCAATAGCCGTTCGACGTGCTTATCGTGAGCAATGACTTGTGGGGAGCAACAACAACTCCAACCAATGCTGACAGAGGGAAGAGAGAGAGAGAGAGAGAGAGAGAGGAAATGAGCCGACGACGAGCGATGTCGGGGAGGGTAGAGAGTGGTGGCAGCAGGGATTGGGGTTACTGTTCTTTTGTGGAAGAAGATAAACTTCTGACCCACCCAATTTATGATTAATTGATTATTTTATTTTTTTAAAAATTAATTTAACCCTAACTAAAATTTCTTCGTAGGTCATTTTTATTCCTTAACCACCTAAACCAATTAAATTAAGATCTATTAGTTTTCTCCTGACCCAAAATAGAATTGTAAATCTGGTTTAAAGTTTCAATAAGAAGGTTCATAAAAGGTCAGGCCTAAATTAATTAACTAAGACTTGTAATTAAATTAAATAATAAATTTTCACATTTAACTAAATATAATCACACGTTAATACATAACAAATAATAAATTAAAAATAATAATTTATTTCTTATTGCCACATTGAACGTTAAACTTGCAAGTCCTTTCACTGCAAAATAACCAAACCACTAATAATCATGAATATATCTAATTAATGAATTAGAATATAAATTATATAATTATATAAAGTCCGTAGAAACGAAAAATAAATCTCGAGTATTACAAAATGAGTCAACTTGGAGGCCTGCATATTTCATTCTTAAACATAATGAAGAGYTTATGAAGGGCTACAATCATTCGGGATAGGGGCGTCCTACCAGAATAAGTGGAGAAATGAATTTTCGCAGTCCTGATTCTTCCCCAAGATATTCAAAGTGCCATAAATTCGATCATAATAGGCGAAATTGTGGGAATAATAATATATTTAGATTTGCATCATTATTCAGAAGATAGATATAGTTTATGAGCTATTGTAATATAAATAACATTTATATAATCTTTCTACTTTAAATCTTGATCTTATATAATATTATCTCTTACTTCAAGTTTAATTTAACAAAAAGTACTATTCTCTTGATTATTTCGTTTACATTATCGCATTGTAATGATGAAAATTTGTATATGTTTTTGTGATTGATCATTATAATCGTTCATTTTGTAGGCTAAATATTTTTGAAAGTATGAAAAGTTAAAGGATTGCTTTGTATGTCTTTATGCTTTTGGTTATTTAATAGCATAAATCTTTGAAAATTTAATTTAATGAGTTGTATTATATATGGATCACGACATTCAAGTGAGCATTACAAATTTTAAAAAATACACATTGAATTTTAGAGAATGTGCAAAAGATACAATAATATGCGATGCGGATCAAAAGTATGAAGTCAAGCATTTGCGAATGCGACAATTTTCTCCAAAGAATTCCTGAATGCGATGGATCTATTAATGATACGTTTCTACAGTAACCGTTCATTAGAGCATCTTTCAGAAAGGACATCCCATTTAAGAATTGGCCAAAAAAACATGATAAAAAATTTATTCTTAAAGAGACAAAAATATTTTAAGTTCTATTTCTTCAAGACATCAAACCATGAAGATCACAAATAGAGCGATGTCCCCTTTCTCCTCATAACTTGCAAGCAATGGAGCGCGAAGCTGGGGGGGGGGGTGCATGGCCCTTCGAAATTCCAAATATTATTTTTGAAATGTTAACTAAAATATATAATTTCACCTCTAAAATTAAAAATATTATTTTGATCCTGACTACTGAATCCTGGCCACAGCTGCAAGAAAAAGTCAGACCCATGCTTTATGGTAAAAAAAACTCATAAGACTTAAAGGAAAGACTATTGATGGACGTCATAGCTCCAAATGGCTCGTTCCAGCATATCAAGCTCAATTTTTGCAACTAAATCACTTCCCTTAACTGTGACACCGAAAGGCTACAAAGATATGCTTAAAACTTTTTGTTGGAATCAATGCTTCTACGAATCACATTTCCAGTGATAGTTTGTACAGACAGAAATCTCGAACAAACTTACTACAGARAAAACGAGCACAAGGATGATCAAATAACTAACCAAGTTACAAAACTCAATCATGCAAGTTCTAAAACTGGAGGCCATGTTCCCGGGCTGCATCAGCTAGGGCTTCAATACGTCCATGATAAGGGTAACCACCTCGGTCAAAAGCTACCTTAGTAATTCCTTTCTCAAGACAGGACTTTGCAATTACTTCCCCCACCTTTTTGGCCACGTCCTGATCCAATATGGTTAGTATCAGCAGTCCCACATCAAAGCATCACATCCAGATCATGAAAACAAAAATCCACCAAATAAGACATATAAAGAAGTTGGAAATTGTTGTTTTCCTTTCTTTCATTTCATTTCGTTATTTGTTTAAGTGGAGGCAGAGCAATTACAGGGAAATACAAATCACATACAAGACAAGAGAATGTTCTGCTCCTGAAGAATGTCTTTCACCAACCAAAAAAAAAAAAACCTATTTTCACTTTCTCCCATCTACAAGAAAGTATGCCACATAAATAGTTTAAACACACAACCCTGATGAATATAAGCTAAATAACTTGGACCGAACTGGAAGGATAAACTCAACATAACAATTTGCAATCAGTAGAGCATATTACTGCCCACAATTGCAAACACTTGCATCTGAGAAACACTATTTCTTTAGCATTTAATGCTAGTTCTGTTGTTTTTCAACTTCTGAATTGGAAATTAGAAACTCAACACAAATACAGAAAATCAAAGAAGTCAAGAGAAATGCTTAGAGAAAAAGAGTAGACATGCATAACAGTGTGAAATTGAAAAAACACTATGAATGTTTAACACTCTTTTTCTCTCTAATATCATTCCAGAACCTCTTTTACCTTAGTTCAGAAGCTCTAGGTAGCTACTAGCTAATAGTAACATGGCTGTGGGTGAAGGTTTGTCATAAGGATGTTTCACAAAAAATACTTTCTACAGKCCTTTTTACAGATGAAACGAGTGAGCATATAACAATGCATCCTCTTGAGGTATGTCCTATTACAACTCAAAGCTTGACACCGCAGAAGGTCAATTAGTAGAAAAAAGATATACACAGGTAAGCTATAGTCAATTAGCCCATGCCAGTCCTGGATATACATTTGCAGGGATGAGAATGGGAATAGTTTCAGAACTAAAACCACATGATAAATGTAAATGCTAGAATTTATGAATCATGCTCTAGTCAAGGAAATACTAGTACTAATAATGTGAAGCATAAAAAYATGGAGCAATTTAGTTTGCAAACCCACAATAGTTGGACCAGAGCTATAATCGAACTCCTCAGAGACAGGCTTCTGCATTGTCGAAGCCGAAGCAAGAGTATGCCTCTTGGTGTCGTCAATAACCTGAACATAGATATGCTTGTTTGAACGAAAAACACAAAGTCTTGGTCTTTCGGTCGTCCCTTCTACCTAATATAAGAGGACGAGGGGAAATAATACCAAGTTAATCTATAGATGGGTAATGCTGATAACTATGTCTTCACAAAATCAAGAACACCATAAATACTGCCATAGAGCGAGTAGAATTAGCAAATTTCCCCGAAAATTCTCACTTTTAGGTAAGAAAAMAGAGAAATGAAAAAATGGCATTGGTCACCTTCTTGCGCACACGGGAATGGCGGGCGGCGCGGTTTTCTCGTCGGGTTATTGACTTGGCTTCGACAGTGAGCGGCGGCGGAGGAAGCAATTTGAGAGTTCTGAAGCCAATTTGGCTTGAGAAGTGGTTCTGATTAGAGTAAGCGGAAGCGTTGTGGAGCAATGAGAAAGGGTTGGTGCTACTGCAGCAAGACATTTCTATCTATCTTCTTCCGCTTCTCTGTCTGATCTGTGTTATCCGTAAGCGTCTTTCTGCTTTATAATGATTAGAGTGACTGAGAAAGATAAGGCAAGGAGGATAACATAAGAGAACAGAAAGCCGGGACCCTTGAAAGCTTATGGCCAACGCGACGCCTTTACAACAATGGGGCAATTGGCTCCAAATTAAGGTGAGTCCGGTGCAATCGGGTCCGAGGTTGGATGGATAAAAGCTACTAAACGAATTTAATAATTTGTTTAAGGGATATAAACCTTCCAAATATATCATCAATTTCATCTATCTTCTCCACTAAACACTCTGTCTACAAATAAGAGCAATGAATGAATTTCTTATTACAATTTAAAAGGTTAGTTCTTCTTTTATAAATTTTAAAACAGTTACAATTTAAATTATTATTACATCGATATATGTATTATAAAAATAAATACAATTTAATTATCCATACATATCTTTTTTTATAGTGAAAAAACATGCTATTATTTCACAAGATTAGTAAAGTTCGAATAAGAAGTATTGAAAACAAAGCTGAACTCGACGGGATCAACCCATTTAATATCTTCAGATTTGCTCCAATTAATCGCTTGTGTTTTYGTCCTATCTCTTAGCTCCAAGTAATTTTTGACCTCATCAAATTCCTTTATGTGAGATTACAAATTCATGGGATATTTGAAGGAAGGGGCTCAACTCCAGCAAATTTGAAAAGCAAGGTCCAAATAGTTCGAGGGCTTGATTCCCTCATTGCCATAATTATGAAGATACAGGAGAATCATCATCAATCCTTTGAAGTTCTCAAGCATAAAAGAGAGCGAAGAATGAAAGGATCCTCTTTGATAGAAGAATTTTGCTGAAAAAACAATAAGCCGTAAGGTACAACTCTAATCCCTTCACCCAAGAAAGAAAAATGATGCATTATTTCATTTCATTTCTGTCTCTAAGGTACACGGTAAACTTAACATTCACAAATGATAAAGCTACCTCTGATGACAAGAMTATCCATTCATTGAAATGACTARCCAATTTATCAGTCTACTGAATCTGTATCTACCACCTCTCCAACAATTCCCTACAATAATGTACATGTAATCAACAGAATAAATGTAATACACCTCGTATTCCTCTATTTATCATCTACAAATTTTCGGCTAATCACTCTGAACATCGCACAGAGTTCTGTCTATGGTCTTTCATCCTTTCAACAATGTGCCTTCCCCTCTCTTCAATGTGTCTTCTCTTTTCTTCAAGTTTTTCTCCCATCTTCTTCCCAAGACCAATCATCCGTGCCTTTGTCCCAATTCGTTTTGGTCTTGCATCATCATCTTCTGCATTATAGCTATGTTGCCCAGTTGTGATTATCAATTGAGACAGACTGGAATCTTCTGATTTCTCATCTGTGTTTCTTTGGATTGCTTCATCTGCTATATCAGTTTTCAGTAAAGGTGTGGTCAACTCGTCCAAAGAACAGTCACTTGAAATTAACTGATCCACAGGAGCTGAAGACAGAGAAAGTTGGTCTGAGTATTCATTTTCTGTTTGCATCACATGTCCTGCCTTATTTGTTTGCTGTTGCCTGCCACCAGCGGAAGAATTCAGAGTTCCCCTTTTAGCTTCAGCTACGAATTTCTCTTCCACTGATTGAGAGCTACTCCCGTGTTTCGTAGTAGAATTAGTGGCTGGTTCTTGTTTAATCCACATGAACGGAGCAACTTTTCGAGGGACCCAATCATCATTTTCTGCCAACATCCAAGGGATGCTTATACTTTCGCAATTTGGAAGTACCAGTGTTTCACGGATAGCCACCTGCAAGATTCATGCAGCATTAGCAAATCAAGTAAGTAATCTTTCTCGCCTTTATAATCCTTAATCAGATATGARCAGTAGCAACATCATTATACAAAACATGGCCTTTCCGCGTTCTCTTTGAAACAACAAAATATGCATCTCTAAGGTCATTTCCATCTTTTCCCAAGTAATACCCCTTGTCAGACCTTTAATTGCATGATACCCATTGGATCAAATTTCCAAGTCAAAAACCTTGTGCATGTGCACGGACGTGTTGTTTTCAACACTCGTATCAGACCAGTCTACATACCATATTCATGTATATGGCTTACAAGGTAAAAAACTTGCAGATAGTTTTGYAGAKGCTAAATACATAATTATTGGGTATACTGCCTATATTTCTTAAACAATGAAGCTGTCAACTTGGCTGAGTAAATAAATTTATCAGTGGCAATAATCAATTACTGTCAATTTACAGTTTACACCAACAGAAATGGTACATCAACCCAATATCAAATAGTTGAGAAACTAATTGGATACAAAGTGAGTTTTTGGATGGCAATTTGGAATTCTCCCCYGTTAATCAAAGGAGTAGAGCAGGCTCTTGAATAGCGGAAAATTGATTTACCAAAATAATACTGCGACCAGACCATTGGTTAGCTGTGGCAATGAACCAGATATACTTGTGAAACAGAATAGGTTAAATGACAGGAAATAAATTAAGGTAGCAGAAATTAACATAGAAAGTCAAAATCTCAGCTAAACACTTCAAAAAACCCCAGATGCCAAATATTGAAATATCAAATGYGAGGAAAAGAGAAAGAACAACACATGACACTAAAACCATAGAAAATATAGAATGGTCAATACAAATGATTTCATAAATAGAGTCACAAAAAAGTTATCCAAGAGAAATAAAAAATCACGTATAAATATTGACAACATTTCATTTAGACACCGAAGTTATTAAAATTCCTCTACCGATTTGCATTATGAAACCCTTAAAAGGGTAAAATTGTTGGGCGAAACTATCTTGTGGTGTTGGATTTATCAAATAAAACATACTAGTTTGGTTTTGTTTTGGATATTTTGAGTTCAATTCTCAAATTTTCTAAAAGATGGTTGAATGCATTCCTATGCCTCAAAAAAAGAAAGCCTTCTATGCAACTTACATGAAGCTTGGTATTAGATTTCTAAAGAAGGTGATGAAGCTCGCAATATGTGGTGCATTTGGACGTGCGTTCTGAAGAGTTGCTCTGAAAGTTTTGTGCTAGATTCATAATCTGCACTAAAAGATGAGTTGAACATGAATAGTTTGAAAGGTTCTTGTGTTGGCTAGTGGTTGGCCAGAACAGCACCTATGGTGGCCAAGGCTGCTGAGCCATTTGCAACACCACCAGAGAGTTCTAGGGTGTTCTGTTGCACAGAGGAAGGGACAATGGTTAAAGGACAATCATAATGAAAGGAAAYTGAAACTTTAGGAAGCAATCCACTATTATAAAATTTTAGTTTGTAATATTGAACTCTAAGTTCAGTGACTAAAATTTGAAAGTGATAGTTAGTGTTGTATATATCTATACACATCGCCCTCTTCAAGCATTTTTCATTTAGCAAAAGTTAAAATCAAAGCAACGACACATTACAAATATAATATTTCAAAATGTACTCAACAAACTGATGGTTGCTTATAAGAGAATAGCCTTACATACAAAATCATTCTAGATTAAAAGGAATTGCCAAATTATCTTATAAAGATTTCCTCATTTTCATCATTTAGTCGTTCATAGCCCTAAGTGTGCTTTCACTGAATGTGATAATTCTTGTAAAGCGTTAGATTCACTAGACCCCTCAAATGCCACCTTAATCTTCTAATGCTTCTCCTTTACTACAATTCCTAATACTTTCGAATATAAAAGGACAGCTCTACCCATGAAAGAATTTTTCCTGTTCTCTTTTTCTTTATCACCTTGTTTCTCCTCCCCTTTTCCCACACCCATTTGCTAATTGCCACCGTCACAAGGGCAGCAACAATATCTCTGCCTATCAGCCTTTTCTTCCTCTTCAAATGGCAACCAACACTTTGACTGCATTTGCCCAAGGAAGTGAGCRGAAATTCATTTTTGGCCCAAGAACTTGGATAGCTCATCCTTTAGGGCATAATCAGCTACTATATTCTGGGTATCCCTTTTGGTACTCTGCTATTCTTTCTTCGACGAAGACTCTTTCACGATAAATTTGTTGTGACAAGACTTTAGCATGGCCCACCCAGCTTTTATTTTTGAATTAAACTTCTGCATGGACTTGTATCCAAGTATTTCAAACATTATCAGTTTAAATCTATGACTATCCTCATTTTAGTTGGATATTTCCCATGTGGAATGAATATAGTATAGTRAACCAGTCTTATTAGACCCTGCAGCACTGACTAAACCAAATCAATTTCCAAAGGAAACTAAAAGCAACTACAGAAGGTGCCAAAGCTTCRTTGCAATATGAATATAGCCTCCTTGTCATATAAAACCACTGGAAAGAGTGCCATTGAATCACCACCTTTTGTGGCAAAATCCTCTAGTTCACCAAAGTTAAACGAATTTCATTTAAGAATGTCAAATATCTCCTATAAATTCATAGACCATAAAACAGGATTTAGAGGCAGGGTTTGGGTGGCCGATGTGAAGGAAGTGAGAAAGATTCGAAAGGACATGGTTGCGGCAGGAGCAGTGAAGGGTTGGTGGCAACTGGTGTAGCGGAGGTTGAACCCAAAAGGGAGAAAAGAGGGATAAAGAGTAGAATTGTATTAAAATGATGAAGAAATTTCAGAATTATAGGAAAGTCAATAACTTGAAAGATGGAGCCAGGAGATTGAAGCAGTAAATCATCAAAGGAGGAGTATGAGACACAATGTCTAAGCTCAACTTCACTGGGTTCAGAGTATTTAACTATATTGTAAAATTTGACGGACTTGTGAGAAATAGCATAAATCAAAAGCTTTCTTAGTATTTCTAGCAGCAGTAAATTCAGACAATACGTAGGATCTCAAGCATTCTTTTGAATACTCCTTCAATTTCAAAATAACTGTCCATTTGAACAGAATTACGCATATGAATGAATTKCTGATTCTTATAAAATTTTAAATAAAATGACAATCTTAACCTTGACCAATGTGTGTTTCCAATGCATTGGAAACAACGGTCTGAAGTTGAATAAGTATGAGATAGAATAATCAATGAGSATTAAAATAGGGAAGAAAACACATTTAATATGTTCTTAATTTCTTAAAATGAGAACTAATTTGAAACCCAAAAAAAAAAAAAGAAAAGATATTCAAAATGGATAGTTATTCTGAAATAAATGGAGTAAAATACAGTATCAAGATAAAAGATGGGATTGATCCYCTATGTATGAAGTATTTCCATTTTTGTTTACAGAAAATAATTGAAATCCAGATGTGTTATAGCAATAGGTATATGCAAAGGCATTAAAAAAATCTGACCTTAAACCTGTTAATCAGGAACAAAGCAAGATGTCCACTAGTAATCTTGTGATCCCCAACAGAAGGCTCCAAATTGAAGTCTATATCAGGCATAGATGAAAATCCAAACCATATTTGATCTGATGGAGGTGGCTTTATGTATACCCGYATTGTACCACGAAGAGATGAAACCCTTATTCCCAGTGAGAGTGGAACCTTCAATATGAAAAGTTGTCAGCAGGACGAGTTATCTCCAAATTTGCATATTGAGTCAAAAAAGAAAGTAGATTACAGATCAACATCAAAATTTACTTCTCTCAATAAGATAAGCTAATTCATGGTGATTCTCCCCATATAAATACTTCAATCCTTTTCGGTGCATGTATARTTATTTCTCCTGGTRTAGATGGTCCTATTTGCATCTTCAAAACTGGGAACATCCATACGAAGCTGTGACTGCACTTAGTCCTTTTTATCATAGCACATGCTAAGGTTTACCAATTCCATTTTACTTTAGCAAAAAGTAGYCAAACATCAAACGCCTTCAACTTGTCTAAAATTGGCACCCTACTAACCCTTTTTAAGTACCATTGTCTTCTTCAAGAAAACAAAATTGAAAAGGCTCGGTCTCGTGAAACTAGTATAACTTAGCTTGATTGTCAATAGTAGCTTTAGCTTGAGCAACTATGGAAACTCCATCGGATTTTAGTTGTGCTTTTCTTTTCACTCTCAAATTACAGGAAAGGATCAACATTTTATTTTGAAGTTACAGACAATTTGTTTGCTCTTACTTTCTATTGCAAAAAAGACTTACAATGTTGGCTTACAAGGTTTATAACAAGACCAACTACAGCTTTTGGAACCAAGGGTCATATAGAAGGGAAAGATGTATCCATTGAAGAAAGACGAAAAAAGTGAYGGCTAGCGTTTCACTTAAAACAGCACAAGAAAGCAAGGGCTAAATACCATGAAACCACTTATGAAGTTTCCAGAATATCCTAATGACTATAAACAGTATTGCCATTAATTCTTAAGTTTCCAACAATGTCCACTTTGTACCTGAATTCATGCAGTCCACATAAAATCCTAAGCGATTTAATCTTGTTATAAGCAGGAATGCCACTCTAAGTCATGAATATGTCCGAGTGAAGAATGAGTTGCTCTCTCCTATTCATTAACATAACTTCTGGTGTTTGTAGAAGTATCATACTCAAGCTTCAAAATTATGATTTGACTTATCCTTTCAGGTAAAGTTTGTCTTCTTCTGATAAGTAGGAAACCATTTTCTCTATATTTCCACACACCTATATGATGAAGGTGATGCCACACAAAGGAGGCCAAAGAAGCTGAAAATTTGTTTATGTCCAAGAAGGTGGCAATGGGCAGCTTGTTCATGACAATTTCTTGGAGGATTTTAAAGATTATTGAATATTTTCCATCATAAAGAATGATTTGACAAGTTGCTAGAAGAATAAGGATTTGACAAGTTGCTGAAGTGTAAGGATTATCCTTTATCTTTTAGAAAAGTTAGTTAATAGTAGYTCCTAATTTTGTGGCACATGTTCCTTATCCTTGGTAAATTTGGAAACCACATTGTAATATGATATTTAGAGTTTTGAGTCCTCTTAGATGCCACACACACCACGCCCTTRGTGTATGTGGCGCTTCATCTTAGATTTCCTRGTTTTGTTGGTTTTCTTCAATAGCTAGTTAGTTTATTTCCTACTTTTTCTGAAGTTTGATTATGATAAATACCTTTAATCRAGACCTTGTAATGATTATGAGATTTCAGATTATTAATGATATTTTGAGAAATTACTTCTTTCAAACTTTGAACWTATCAAGTTTTATAGTTGTGGCGAAAATAGCTAGTTAGTTTATTTCCTAGGGTTTGATTATGATAAATACCTTTCATTCAATACTTTGTAATCATTATGAAATTTCAGATTGTTAATGATATTTTGAAAACTTACTTTTTCAAACTTCGAAATTATCAAGTTTTATACTTGTTGCGTTCTACCTCGACTTATCACCTAGATTCTTGTTAATACTTGAACTAAGTGTGGCATCTTCCTTGTAGCCTTAGTTCTTGTCTTTCTAGGCAAAGAGTCAAGGCTCAACAAACTTGTTCCTTAACGGTTATTGGGGTTCTTTTTGCTTGTTGTCAGGTTCCGCTCTACAGGTCAGGATGGGGTTCCCATCAATATAGGAATAAATCTGCAATTTTGCAACAGTCCATTGAGTATCTAATTATAATAAGAGAACCTCTTCAAATCTGGTCATAATACAAGTATTCATTTTTCACAAAATTAAATGTAAAAATAAAATAAAATACATAAACACCATGTAGATACCAATGTAATGTTTCAATATTAGTTGAACATAACTGATAAAAGAATAACTTTTGACAAATAAAAAGGAAGTTAGTTACACGTTATGTGCTTCCTGAACTGTATGGGATAAGAGGCAGATATAGGATGGTAATTGTAGGGGCAAGAATCCACAATAACCCCATGTAAAATCTTAAATTTTAAATTAGTTCCTTTTAAAACTTTCCATAAAGAGTTTCACAAAAAGAAGAGTTTTGCCCAAGCAAGTCGTATATATTTTCTTTCACTCTCCCAATATACAATAACTTTTCCTCATGACCAATTACAAAAGTAGTCTTAGACAACTCTTTTGTGTCCATGGATATTGCTATGTGATCTCTCAAAATGGAAAGTAACAATAAGTAGTATATGTTTTGGTTCACTAGATAATAGATGATTTTGACTACTTAAAGTTCTTCTACTGACTTAGATTCTGGCTCCACCGCTTTGTGGGATTCAAAATCACATTTTCAATGTAGTCAAACACACAAGTAAACACAATTGGGAGAGAAACGCTTCAGAAAATATCACTCTCAATGGATGATTTACTCTTGTAAAATGAAGTTCAATGAATAGTTTGCAAAATGCATTTCACCACTGTTTCTGCTTTTTGTATTCTCAAAGAAAATAAAGAACTATAATTGTTTAAAATTGGGAACCACCACCATACTTCTAAAACGGAACTATAAAAAGTCCCAAAAATGGAGCAAATTAGTTTCTCAAAACTAAATATATGTTCCAAMATAATATCAAAAAAATTTCGTACTAAATTRCTGTATTCTGCAACCAGGTAGTAACAATTCACCATATCAAGAAATTGTAGCAAAGAATAAGAGAAAGAATTCCCCTCAGTGTCACACTAAGGGAAGTAGAAGCCCAAGCATCACACCCTAGGTTTGATTGCGTCACAGAACTAGATACAGAGAAAAATTTGTAGRCTCTTTATTGACTAAGATAATTTATTGAATAGAGAACCCTATTTATAGATTCAGACCAAATCCTAATCTAACTAGAAACAAGACTCATAAAAGACACTTAACCTATAAACAATAACTAAACACCCTGAACACTGCTGCAGATCTGGAAATTACCCAAATACCCCCGACTTCTAAGACTATTAAACTAAATATTCCAAGCTATTAACTCATAAACTAGAATTATCAAGATTAAAGCTAGATTACTCATTGCTTGACTTAGAACTTTTCAATTGTTCAACCTTTTTAAAAGTTCTGTGACCTTTTGTATAGTGCTATTCGGGGACTGTCTTCTTCTCTCTACAAAATACACGTCATGTAAATGTCCATAGCACATGAATAGATTTCAATCTCCTCTTTACGCAAGACTATTCTCCTCTCAGGCAATTTCCTTCCTTACCACATAATACCTTTCTCCCTCAATTTTCTTTTCAATGTTAAGCGGTCAAACAGGCCATACAGTCCCTTAATTCTTCCTTACTCAACTGGCTACTGTGGGATAAAGTTGATCTGACAATAATCCTACTTGAGAAGCACAACAGTTATACATGCTCAACATCCTAAACCATCAAAGTCATGCCAGCCTACATGATTACTCCTAATAATAATAATAATAATAATAATAATTTAAAAAACACATATATTGGCATTGGCATTTCTTTTCTTTTTTTTTTTTTTGAACAAAAGAACCTAAAAAGTCCGCTTAAATGGGATAAAGATCTCAATTATGCTGAGTTTTAGAAGGCTACATGATTCTATTCTACCTGTTTTACTTTTTTAATCTGCCCAATTGAAGTGATTCACTTTTTCACTGCTGTTCATGCATCTAATGGTCTTTCTTGAATGTGGCTAAACCATCTCAACAAGCTATTTGGTTTCCATTTCAATTCCTGKAGGATTGGTTGCTTATTGTTGGCTATAAATTTCATCCATTACTTTTGTATTCTTAAGAAATGAAATGGTAAAACAACATGCAAGCCAAAAAAAGTACAGAAAATCTGTGAATCATATCGCAGAGCCGGATCCTCGCCAGAAAAGAAATCAACCAATTTTTAGAGAACACCAATAAGTTCTTTTAACTCCATATACAAACCTGTGAAACCTGCTTCGCAATAGATTGCAACATACATTTCCACTTAGACATCTGAGATGGTGCCTGAATGGTGCTTTTATGACTTYTGGTTCCATCTGAAAAATTCAAATTTCAAGCAATAATTATCAAAGAGTATAGTTTAAACTTTAAAGAACATCACATAGATATCAATCTTTCTTAAACTAGAAAATTAGAAGCTCGTAGTATGGTACATATTTAGTTCTGATAAATTTTCCGAAAGAATTTAATTTCCTGTGATAAAGTTAACTTTTTCAGACCAAGAAAGGACATTTTACATGGACTATAGATGCTAATCCAAGTTCCTTTACTGATGGTTTCGTCAACATCTGTTTTCCTCCCTCAAAACAACAGAAATAACTAGTGAGTCTGCAGTTGTCCCTCTTGGAAGTCAAATTCCATTGCCGGTAATAATGTTTAAGCCTGCAAAAAGTAACCCCTATCTATGACTTCTTATTTTTAGCAGTGTTGAAGATTTTAATTTAGCTGCCAAGAGAGTCAATTAAACTATCCCCAGCACAAAGGATTTTCTATTTCCGCGAGACTTAGTAAGCACCAAACTATATAAAATGAGTTCTTATAGAAACAAAAAACCAACCAAGAATTCATTTTTCCTTCTAAAACATCACCTTGCTAATTTATCACTAGTGCTGAAATTTGAAAATCCCCTACACCATGATAAGTTTCTCATGCAAGTTCATCAACATCCATTGCTCAATTTTGGACTTTGTAAATATGAGAGATGTTCCTTAATTATCTATTTTCTATAATSAAAAGAAACGCTGAATTCCTCTGGCAAGTGGCACTTTGGACCCCAAAATAGGTGTTTTTAGAAGTAGCCTCAAATTTAAGAATTTCAATTACAATTTCCTCCCCTACACCAAAAGACATAAACAAATTCAAACTTATTAACAGTGCCCCTGCATGTGCATCCATTATTTTCATCAGTATATTCATAACTGAAATGCCAAATCAACACATGATTTCATCCACTACAGCTCACTATTTCTGTTCTATGGTCCTTTTCTTATTTATTTCCTGAGGATGTTGTGGAAGGACTAGGTTAAATTGAGAACCTACACTATTTCTGTTCTACAGTGCCTCTGGCAATCTAAGAAGGGATATTGAGGAAGATGACGAGAGATTTTGAGGGTATTTTCATTCAATTCAGCACATTATAAGTGCAGTTTCATTTATTATGTTCAGGATAGAGAGTCCATCCGAGTTGTATCAAGTCTTACATTAGATTTTTTTAATTTGAATACAGCTTGTACATATGGTTCTCAAYGTATTGAAGATCACTTTTACTATCAGATTGACTAAGTACASTTTACGCAGCTGTAGATATTAAGCTTCCTTCAATTTGAAAATGTTGAACACACAGTGATGCAGGACAAACCTGTCCAAATTGCCGCTAAGCTATAGGAAAGAAAACAAGGTTGTAACTAGTGATGAATATAAAGAAATTGCAGAGACTGAGACGAGGGAGACTGACCCTTAGCATCAGACTAAGAGAAGAAGGAACCTACACTTGACCAATAATAACTAAGATATGCAGATCCACATCAGACTCTCAGAAAAGTACTGCAAATTAATAAATTACTTAAACACCACGAGGACTCTCCTAAGTCCTCCAATGAAATAAAAGAGTCTAAGAATAGGTTTTTGCAACCCTATTCTATATCCAAAAGAGCAGTCCATCCTCTAAAGCATATTAAATTAAGGTTGGAGCTTTAGAGGCATAGTTTCCCTGTCTTTTATAGACCTTAATTGGTTGCTTCCATTTGTCTCTATCACACAGAGGTCATAATGATACATTTACCAACTTAAACATGAAAGCAGAACTCAAGTTGACAATATAATGAATTTTAAGATAAGGAGAAGTTGACAATAAAAACTATTACCTCTTTGCACATGCAGCAGGATCTTTAATAAGATATACTTTTAATCTTCTAATCATCCTATATTAAGAATCAGGATTTAGAAAATATACATATATGATATTACATAAATTTCAGGTTGTGCCTATCGTAGCTCAAATTGCAAATGTTCAGCTTGTGCCTACTGTTTCCATTTATATGCTAAAAGTGCAAATTGATCTACAATTTAAACCCATAAGTACATTCCAACCAAATCTGCATTAAATTCATTAATTAAGGTAAACAATGAAGTTTGAATCAAATCTGAACCACAGCGACTAGGCTTGTGAAAAATGCATATAAATTTAATTTACTTACCCAGTCTAGATTCTGCTTCATCTCTTTGCACTAGTTCATCAGCTCTATCTTCAGAAAGATTCAATTGTTTCCCATAGTACTCAATACCTTCCAGCAGATCTGATGTGACCTCACCCACACCACTTGGTTCTAAGGTTGTGCCCTCTCCTTCCTGAAAATCTAGTTCCTGAACTTCCAGTCTTGTCTCAACATTCAAGATTGCACCACCACAATACTCGATATCAATCTCAAAGGCCCATAATTCACTCATATGCGCAGGAAGAACCCTCATYGCGTGAATATATGGAGGAAGATTACCAGGATCCACAGCAATACATGTGACTTCACCTATGAAGCTGTGACTTCTCATATTGGACAACATTCTCTAACTCAAGGAAACATACAAAAGATTTCAGAGTAGCATGAGCAATCCAAGAACATAAACCTCTACTCTACAGTATTTAACAAATCAAAGAAATTCTGTATCAGTATGTCATATATGAAGTCTAACTGCAAAATATGGTGGAAGGTGATAAAACTATTTAACTCAAGCATTTCAAAAACTCCTAATTTTTTCTTACAGTAGGATGGATTATCTGCCTAATTCAAAGACTAAATTAGCTTTTTAAAATATTTGTATATATAATATCTTCATGTATATCAGCTAGCTGCATGGTTTACATTTCTAGAAATCCTGGAACTTCCAGAAAATCCAACACGAGTTTACTACCTGGGAGTGAACTCCCAGTACTTAACATTTCAAACATCTTAGAATAAGTTTCATAGTCAATACCAAGGCCTGAATCCTAAGAGAACTGGATTTCCAAGGATATGTTGTTTTTTGTCCAAAGAAGCAAATAAAGCAGGATAACTTTTTGTCATTATAAAGCTTCCAATTTCAACTGTCAATTGGAATTTTAATCTAGTTCGAGAAGTAGCTATCTGCAGTCCCAAACCTGCAAATATATCTGGTCCAATGGTTTCTGATTGTCATTCAAAATCAACAACAGGCCTGTGCTGGGAAAGATCATCTACTTCGACACCAGAGATAGCACTAACTGGATAATTTAGGCACGAAAGGGCTTTGTATTCTACTTTCTTACAACTTCCAAGCTATAGGACTCTAATAAAAGAAACATCGTTGTCTTAAGGTCAGTCTGGGCTTTGAGTTGGTAAAAAGAGATCTATGCTTGTCCTCCATCATCAAAACTTCTCTCAGGYAAACATGTATGAAAGTCAACAGGCCAYGCAGTGCAGTTTATGCACATAACTAATTGAAAAACGATATCAACACTTCATTATGACACCAGTATTTACAACCTTCAAAAGTATGTTGGAGAAGCCATAAGTTCCAGCTTTCAACTACTCCGACAAGTTCATAATAAAGATTGGATATGTTTTACAAACCTGAATGCGTGCTTGCATGGAGTTTTTCAACTGCAAATTGCATTTAGCATCGAAGAACAACCGTGATAATAATATATTCCAACAAAGMGTTCCTTCATCACCAAAGGCCCTTTCATCAGAATCCGCATCAGAAATGGCAGGAGTCTGACTTCTGCTTCCTAAATCAGAAYTGGTTGAACAGAGTGATGGCACCTGGATGTCCTCAGAAAGCTTGCCCTTCGTGACCACATTTGCTATGCCAAAGTCTTGGAATGAACGAGATTTCTCGCTTATCTTTCTTTCTTCATGAGCTGATGGCAAAGTCCAAGTTGCCTTATTGTCTACACCACTTTTTAAAGCCTTCTTTGYAAGCTTTCTTAGAAATTGACGAACCTTTGATGAAGAGCCATCAATCTTAATTGACTTATCAATTGGATCAACATTCCAACCCATTGAAGGTTTCATAAATGAAGGATATTCTGCRTTTAATGATGTYACATATCTCTGGAACTCCAAATTCAATTCAGCAAACCACTTTAGCTTTTCTTTATCATCACAGGAAGCAAGACGAAGGGCTTTACACCATGTCTCCTTCTCCCAAGACGTCTCCAGGTAAATGTAAAATATCTTACTTCCTTTGTATATTTTTGATTCTTTGCTCTGAACTTTAATAGGGTACCTTTTTGCCCTATAACATTGTAAGGACAAGAGAGGAGGATTCAATATCCAAAAGACAAGATTTTTCAGAACATACAAATAATTCAAGAGTGAGACATTTATCTTTCGAGAAACAAACCAAAAATGTACGTGTAAATGAAGAAGTAGCTAGGTCCTAAAATTCTACACCCATAGGCGTAACAGCRTGAAATAAGGTGCAGAAGAAMAAAGTCATCTGCAGACTATTCCCCCAACAGAAACCATTCATCTTTAAGTAAGATGGACTCTACAGGTTCATGGACCATGAATATGTTATCCACTTCCAATTCTTGAAGAATTTCTCACAAAAGAGACACATTCTTTTACTGATGGTATTCCAGTAATCTAAATGAAAATAATTATCTGCARGCTTCTATACAGCAATTAATTTATTATTATTTTTTTTTAATGAGTTAAGTGTGATGGAGAAGCTAGTTCAAGAGTTCATTGAAGAAAGAAAATTGTATCCATGTAATCCCTGCTGTRCTGAAAATATGAGGATGATAACTAAACTTGTGTCATAAGCAACAGTAACAGAAGAATTGGACAAAAACTCTTTGATGTCCATAGGATGTTTTTCTATTCTCAAGAGGATTAATATTCTTTTATTTCCCTTTGAAATTGGCATAATTTATTAGATTATGGAGTTCCAAATCATTGTTCAATTGTTTATGGAAGGTTTTGTTAGTCTATCTAGTGAGTTTAATCTTTCCATAGGTAGTAAAAGTAATGTTCTTAGATTTATTAAACTATAAGCCAATAATTTTTTTTACTTCCAGTAGATTTGAATTAAAGAATTAGATATTATGCAAACCATTTACCTCCAAGTTCTGCCTTTGTCACTGTCATTCTTTCTTTGCCCCACATGAAAAGGTTGTTTTCAAAACCAGAAATCACCCCTGGCTCCTTTCTTACTGTCTTGTCCCACATACATATATACATACTTATATTTGTGTTTGTGTGTGTTAACAGTTCCTGAAACATTTGTGTGTGTTAACAGTTCCTGAAACTTTAATGTTTCCAAACTTGCTTTTAAGGTGCATAGCATATAGAAGTTTGAAGATCCGCAATCAGMTAGGTAACCTACATATTTTCTTGCAACTCATGCCAATTTGGTGATATTCATTGCCGCTTGTCAAGGATTTGGTTTGAATATTACGAATTTGAAAAAGTACTGAAATTTTATAGGCTTGCTCTAACTTAATCCAGGTATGTACCTTCTCATGCAGCATTTATTATTTACTGGACTTGAAACAGAATTGTTACAATCAARTATTACACTATTTTTTCAGAAAAAGAAAAAAGGCAGTAAAAGATGGAAAAATATCAAGAGAACTACCAATATATCTAAGCAATACCCTCATATTAAAAGGATTACCATTTCCTTTTCTCGTTTTATCTTATCTCTTCATTTTTTAACCATCTTTTGTGAGAGAGAGAGAGTGCAAAGGAGAAAGAGCGATTCTTTGGGATGTGTGTGTGCGTGTCTCTGTAGGGGGGGTTTGTCTGTGTGTTGAGGGAGACAGGAGCTCTGGTATGCAGACAGCCAGAAAATATTGGTTCATTAATCTAGACATGATAAAATTTAATAACAGCCAATTGAAAAATGTCTAATAGAAAGGGGTTTAAATTGTAAAAAAAGGACTCTTTTCAGGTTTAAACACCACAAGAATCAAATCSCAAGTGGCAATCCTTGTCCCTCTAAAGAATCCAGAAAAGAAGGGTAGTTATTGTCAAAAGAGAGATAATGATGATCCTAGACAGCTAATTGTAGTGCTTCTTTTTAAATGAAAATCAGCTGAAATATCTATTCAGAAAACATGGTTAACAAAACACTCAATGTCATGAGCAGAAAGGATTGAAAGGAATCTAAATGGTCAATAACTTGTTATGTTGATTATGCTTCATCCTTACTTTCTGCCTAGAAGTTTTTCACRGCATAACTTCTTTTGAAGAATAACTCTCATTCATAAATGACTTGGGAAAGAATTCCTACAAGTTTCTGTACTAWGAATGCTGTTGATTAGGATCAAAGAAATATATCGAGAAAATTTACTACACCCTCTACAGTGTCACTTCGAAGCTCTACAAATTCACAACRAAATACATATCAAACACCACGTACCATTTTCTCGAGGACATGTTTGTTGCAGAAACAGACACTATTATGCAACCCTTAAGCTGGATTTCAGTTTGAGAACCATCTGAYTCTAATATGAAAAAAGAATTATTCTTAAGCTTGGCATACTTTTGGACAGGTAAAACTTCCAAGATCTCTTTCTTTTGCTTTTGCTCCCTTGGTAGGCTATCTTGCCGAGCTTGTGCAAGTCTTTCTGATTCCAGAATCCAGACAACCCCCTGAGAGATGTGAAAATATTAAAAGCTTTACTTATAAAGAACAGGAAGGAACATGAGTCACAAGAATGAAAGGAAACAAGCATAGACATGAGATCCATGAAATTGCTAAGCATGACAGAGAAAATAAACAAAATGAGTGACTGCTAACAAGGCTGGTTTTGTACAAACTCTTCTAGTAGCATAAACTATGATAAAACAGATAACTGCAGGTCAAAAAGAACGTTCGAACAAATTTTGTGGTTTAAGATATAATTTTTGTGGTTCATTATAATTTCTTTGTCAAATATGTCATCACAAGAAATGCTATAGTTCTCATTGGTCATATTTTGTCGCAAAATTCTCTAACCATCTCATTTTAGACATCATCTATTTCTGAACTGGTTCRTCCCAATTTCTTAGTTTCAGATCTAGGCTACAGAACTTATTTGTTGCATGACAGATTATTTCAAAGCTACAAGTGACAAACCAAACCCTTCTTGCACCACAACTACAGTAATAGTAGTAAGCAGCTACGCTGCCCTGATAATGCCCTCCTGCAGTTGACATTGACAGTATTCAAACTTCTTTCAATTTTGCTATCCCAGCTACATGTGTGGTATATAGTTTCTTCTTTCATGCACCCTTCAGTGGCAAAGGGGTCCGTTKATAATCAGAGCAAAATAATACCAAAAAATTGTCTGAAAACTGGATAATCTTTTGGCAGCTAATGAAACTGCGTTTATCTTTTATAACTGACGGATTAAGCTTCAAACAAAACATCAATAGGTGAGCATTGAACCAGTTTCTTGACAACTAATTACATGGGACCTCAATTTCAGATTGATTAGTGCCGTASACATTTTATATGCATAAACATAWAATAGAAAATTTCATTGCATACGATGTGAATTCATTGCTTTAAGTTGGGAAAAAGACCACCTTTAATATTAACATCCTATCCAGCATTAGAAATGCAAAGCAAACAAGAGCAACTCTTCAAACGCAGGTGAAAAGACGAGCAAAGCAAATTGAAAGGGCAGATGAAGTCATTTACTTCGTAAATAGTAGAGCAAGAAAAGGAGAAAAGCAAGTAACCTCCTTGTTGTGGAAAGAAGGATCGAGTTCGGCAGATGAAAAATTATTTACTTTCTCTTCTTCTCGTGCTAGCCTCCGATTTAACCTACGTATCAAGATGAGAACTGCAGCAACTTCCACCACAAGAACCGATAACGCWCCGAGAACATAGGCAACGCCGAAGAATACAAACGTCGTCATCATCATCTATCTTGAACCCATTTCCAAATTTTCACCATCAATACAGAATTGTACTAATTCCCTTAAATGCTGAATGCAATGCGAGGCAAGAATAATTTAACTGATAAGTTGTCAAAKCTGAGTACAAATCTCGGGAAGGATTGGCGTGGATTGACCCCCCGCTATGAAAGACCAATGCAGTACTATTTYGTTGAACTACCGTTTTCCAATTAAAATGTAATAATTGACCGAGCGAKAGTGGAAATTTCTTTGCAGGATDATTGCCCGGCATTTTTGAAGATCCATTTCATATCAAACCAATTTGGGTTAATTACAAAAACTAACCCTAAGTTTAGCCCAGTTTCAACTTAATACCTGAATTTTATATTTGACCAGTAACCTCTACTTAACAAAATCCATCCAATATATGATGGAAAACTTTTGCCCCCCAATCCACCCTTATATCTCACTTAAAATCTCATTATCCTTTTTATTTTTTACCTTTGAATTTAAATGGCAAGAGTACCTTAAATTTCAAGGTTACCTCCAATCAACTCTCTTTTTCAAGGTTAATCAATAAATATTTTTTTTATCGCCTTTTCCACTATTAGCTAATTTGCATATCATTATTATGTTTTTCTAAATGAAGACACAGTTTCAAAATGAGCCTTCCCCTTTTTTGGCCTCTTTCATTGAAGAACGAAGGAAGAGACAATCTATGTGTTGGGAGGAGAAATTTTATTTTGAAATTGCATCTTCATCTAGCAAAACACAATAATAAAATGCACGGAGGCCAAAAGTGAGAAAAGATTGAAAAGAGGGATATCTGTTGTTGGCCCCAAAAAAAGGGGCCAATTGGAGCAATAACCCCTAAATCTCATCTTCATGGGTTACTAATTCAAACGACTTTGGTTTTTAGCTTTGCTATTAGATGACCTCATTATCCCTTTTTTTTTTTTTTTTAAGCGTTGCTAATTTGATATTAATACGATCACTAAATGCATTATCTATTTAACTATTATTTTCTTCAATCTGCCAAAGCCACAAGTGCCCCCTCTCCTAATGCCTCGTTCATCAGCGTCGCCATCACCACCATTGCCGTCGTCATATCTCGGATTTGTATCAGTTCGGCCTCTTATTTGGGATTCTGGCTACTATTATTTTAATATTTTGTACTTTAGACACTCATGAMTTGAATGTAATAATAATTTGTGCTAACACATTTGAAAAACGTAATTCTATTGTGCGTCTTCTACTATCAAAAAATTAATTAGATAAAGTTTGAGAAATTCAAAATAAATTCAGGACGCGAACTGTTTTTGCATCTTAACTTAAAGTAAGAAACAGTCTATAATTGTTTTCATATTAAGGATGCGACTTTGAATTGTGTTTTCCTTCAGCACGTGTTTTTTTTTTTTAACTCGTCCTTGAAAATATACCTACAAAAATAAAAAAATAAAAAAACAATGTATTACAACATGCCCTAATATAATACTTTCCAAGAATAACAAAAAAACTAGCATTCCCTGGCTAACATAAATATGTCCTTCAAATTGGCATTAAATAGTCACAACTTATATAAAATAAATAAAACAACATGTGACAACATAATAATGTTCAAAATCAATTGAAAAAAGCTAAAATTGACATAAATAGACATAAAATTAAAATGGCCTCAATAGTCGCAACTTAGGTAAACCATCAGCGCAACATAATAATGTTGAAAAAACACAAAAAACATAGAAAAACAATGCAACAACATAAACTATGTGAAATACAACAAAATCATCCATCAAGACGGTCATGTTAAGTGCTCAATTCACCAAATCTTGTTCAGGGCAATTTCTTCTATTATAATCTGCTCAATAACAATTTTAACATTTTCAAGGAGAATCAAAATTTTGATAATACATGTCATATAAAATGTAACATTCGAGATTTCTTTTTATGAATTTTTGTTTGATCGTGCGAATCTGTGAGCCCACTAGGGTTCGATAAATTCTATGTGGTTAATGTTTTAATTGTACATAAAAGTGCAAAATTATCATGTTTGTCCGAATTAGGGCCCTTGGTTGGTTTAGAGGCTCGACTCGTGAAGTCCGAAGTTAACTTTTTATTGAAGGGAAGCCCGTTATATTTATTTTACGGATTTGGGTTAAATTTGGAGGGAAGGCCTGTAGGGTTTGTTAGCGACTCACAATATAAAATTGAAGAAAAGAAAAGAAAGAAAAGAAATATCTCAGAAAATAAACAGAAAGAAAAAAAGGAAAAAAAACCTAAAGAAACCCTAAGTCTTCTTCATCTTAGCCGCCGCCACCCCTTTCTCAAAACCCTCCGCTAGGCGTTACCTTCTTCTCTCTCCTACCCGATCGTATGTGCGTTCACCTTCCCTGGGCAGACTATCGTCTGTCTTCCTTCAATGACAAGAACAAAGAACTGGCTACTCCGATCGCAGTTTGTCATCGCCCCAAATCATTTGTCGCCACTTTCTTCCTACCTTGCGATCTGGTTCAATCATCAAGATCTGGGCACCGTCCTCTGGGGCACTAGTAGTTGACGCAGATCTGCTTGGCGCAGTTCATCCAGATCCAGAGTTGGCCAATGCTTCGATTGCTCGCTTGTTTGGGTCAATCGATTTCCTGCAACTAGCGTTATCCCGCTTGGGCTCGTTTGGTTTACCCAAATTGGCCTGCCTAGATTTGGCGGGTTGAGCTGTCCTCGTCGCTCAATAGTGCGGATTGTTGCATGGCTGCTGGTCCACCATTTCTTGCGCCAGATCCGAGCTCAACCAGTCCTCCTTGTCCATATCCGGAGCTTGCTGGATCCGCTACTTCGCTGTGTTCGGCCAGTGTACACGTCGCTGTCGGCGGAGCTCGGCAGGCACCCCACTCAAACTGTTCGCCATGAGTCAGATGCAGTTCCCGCGAAGAGCTGGGCTTCACGCATCGAGTTTGTAGTCGAATTTCGTCGTGCGGAGTTTGATCGAAATCAGACTGTCGAGCTCACCCAGGTGGCAGGCACATTGCTAGTCCGTCCATGCTGCCCGTTCGCACGTCCAGGGCGCACGCGACGGGCCTAGTGCCGCCTGCCCGACGCTCGACGCCGCAGGATTGTTGCTCGCGTGCAGCTTAAGCTGGCATGCCCCAAG
>MEJB01000082.1:248943-270623 GCA_001752375.1 Rhazya stricta
TCCTGGTAGCTGTGCGGAGCCCCGAAGCCACTGCAAACTGTTACGGCACAGCCAGATCCAGGATTCCAGTTCCCCCGGAAGAGCTGCTGTTTACCATCGCAGCTGATTTTGCTATCCGCACATCATCGTGCGTGGCGGACACTTTTCGAATCGAACACAACGTCCGCGCCAGCTCACCCGCGATTGCCAGCACATTGCATACGTACATCGCTCGCTACCGACGCGCATCGACAACGTCAAGGGCGCACCGCGCAGCACTAGTGCGGCGGAGCGCTCGAGCGCCGAGACGCAGGATTGTTGATACGGCGTGTACAACGCTATCAAAAGAACCCGCATCGCCCAAGAACCCAAAAGAACCGCATTTCGACACACCGGTCTGTCGACTCTGCTGGAGCTGAAAAGTGTGACAAACTACGTCATCAAATTACCATATTGCAGAACATACGAATTTCACTTCGAAACTGCAATATCCTAGAGAAGTAAAACATTATGCGGGGAACGAAGCATAAGCACCATACGCTTTTAATACTCTTCGAAGAAGGCCCAAGTGAATTGGTAACCGTAAAAAGACAGTGATCAATTGGTAATGTCGAGACAGCGCCGAGAAGTACTAGATTCGAATATCGTTGGCATTAGACATTTATTGAATAAAAAAAACCACTGAATATGCTACAGTAGAGGACAGCGTGCGTGACTAAGATAACAATTTCTTATATATAGATACCAGATAGGATGTTGAGTTTGAAGTGCCATTAACGTTGAGACAGTTCCGAAGATTTGCATAGACTTCCGAGGTTTAAATAGCGAAATCCTTTAGACGTCAGGACTGACGGATGAAGACTTAAAAACTGCTAATAATTTCTATTAAGTGCAATGATGTGGAGTCATCTGACTCCTCTTAGACTGGTTTATGCTTTGTGTGTGGATTGTAATCTACATCAAGGTGTGCCTCCATTGTATGGAATGTTTCATGCTGTTTTCACACATATGCGATTCCATGCCTGCACTATTTGTTAGAATGATATGTTATATACAGTGGTATGCATTTCATGTCATGGGCATGTAGTTAGTGTTCTACATCATTCCTGGCATGAACCATTCATACATTGAGAAGTGAATGGTTTAGGAAATAGAATTTTAAAGGAAATGTTAAAGTTTTGAAAATGTTCAAGTTTTTGGAAAAGAGTGTAAACTTAGCCATGAAGGATGTAAGTGGCAAATGGGGTGTGGGAGACTGACGCACCCGACCCTACCCTCGGGGATTCACCTCGGGGAGATGAAGGAATGAAAGAATGTTAATCGCTCTGCGGTACTACCAGTGGAAATGTAATCGGATCCAAATAAGAATGGCCCATTGCAAGCCTAATGGCTAGGAGTTACACACTAGTGAGCTCACAAATGAAAGGAAATGGAATGTTTACTGTAAGTAAATTTTGAAGGAAAGGTTTTGTAAAGAGATTTCGAAAAAGGAATGTTTTGGAAAGTTTTTCATCTTAAAGGCGAAATTTTATAATCACATGACATATAGGACATGTTTATGCATTCATGCATGAGGTTTACTTATTGGGCTTTTAGCTTTATTTCAGATAATGTGTAACCAGATGGGGCGAGGAGGTCGCTTGTGGGCAAATCAAGATACGCTGAAGTTAATGTAAATGAATGTTATGGATTAAGATGATCGTATTAAGTATTTATTATTTGGTTTAAATTCTTTTGAGCTTTCTCAAATTCGTGTCAGTGAGTAAATGGTGACATTCCCAGGTTAGGATAAAGGTTCCTAATTTGGGGATATTACATAAAATCCTCGTGTATGTGTAATGAAGGCAGCTACTTAAARGGATCAGGTCATGTTGATGGAGGCCTCATGACYTTGTCATGCGAACGAACAAYGATYGAGATGCATTACAAGAACATAAGGTCTATGATGTTTACTYAAGAGACATCATGGTTCGGCCCCGCCTAGTGTAATAATTGACCACACMTAGATCTCCTGCAATSGCTCATAGCTCCATTTTTTAAGTTGAAAAATCTCAATGCCAATCGAGTAACTTTAACCTAAACAATTAGGGTTATTTTTTGTAATCCTAATAAAGTTAATGGATATATTATCACTTTATGAAATCTCTATTTAAATCATTTGGATAGAATAATCAATTAGAGGAAAAAAGATTAAATTGAAATTTCATGTATTAAAATAACAATAAGGCCAAACCACAGGGGAATATATGTACCCAACCAATTTGGTTGGGTCAATATATAAAATAATGCTTGGACAACATGAAAATTTTGGTGGTGGGTCTTTTTTTAAGAAAAAATGGTTAAAATTTAAATTTTATGGCAAAACAATTAAAAACATGATCAAAGAACTTGATATTTGTAAAGTATATGTATTAAATAGTTGTTACTATAAAATCTTTGAAATTGTGTAAATCAAGTCGATAATTATTGATATAATTTGAAATTAAAGTGAAAATATATTTCAACAATAAAACATCATAAAAGAACAGATAGTAGTATTGATCCCTTGTTTCTTCTTGCYCTTCTCCATTTTCATTTTTATATAATTATTGAAATCAACTTTTCTTTAGGTTACTTTTTTAAACTTTCAGCCTCATGGACCTGAAGCATGTATTATAGATACTTCTACACATAAAGCCACATTGRATTTATAAAGCCATCAAAGGCCACTGATAAATATTATAATGAATGGGTTTTATTGTATAAAGGACTTATAAATGTATCTAAAAGTACATTTTCCAGGATATTTTGTAACTAACTATAAAATGTAAATATTGAAAACATAAATATGACAATTACTATAAAGTTAGAGATGCCTTCTTTGCCTCCAARTGTTCCTTCCCACCACAACCTAACAAAGAGTCACATAAACTAAAAATGGAGRAAATTCCTAGACTTTCTCAAGTACCCATGAAAAGAAATTACAAAGTTCATATCTCATAATTACAATGCATATTAAAAAAATTAAAGTCATGGTGATGAAAGTCCAGTTGCTTCAACCAGGAATTAGCTGCACTATGGAGATCAATCATCCTTCTATGATCATACTTGCCATGGTTTATCCAAACATCACCTTGCATTCTAAGGGTAGCCAGCCCAAAAGGCGCAAGAGAAACTCCATTCTGACATTTCTGTCGATGATGACAATAAATCTCTTTTCCATTCTCCCAAGTTGAGTCTATAGCAGGAGCCCAGAAAAAAGGTCATTCCAACGTGATAGGGGAGTAACAAAGATGATCATCAGAACTCATAGGATTATTCAATTCCAATGTATTAAGAAGAAATTTACATCAATAAATAGGTGATACCAGTTGGCAAAATTGGAATGATGAGCATATGAAGCAATTCAAACTAATCAATTGAGTGGGAAGATAACATCAAATGCAACCAGAAACTCAAACCTTTGGAAGGAGAAGTTGAACATGTTGGTATCATGTAATGCCATACTGACTTATGTGGATTTCAATATTTGAATAATTTTGTAATCTAGATCTCAATCAAACAAGAGAACTAAAAGCTCTTAAAAGGAAGCTTCCACAATTATTGCTAAATTGGTTAAATGGAGTTTAGGAAAGAGAACATATGTATAACCTACCTAAAATGGCAACTAGAGGATATACCTTGAAATAAGGAAGACAATGTATGGTAAGTGAGGAAGCATGTCGCCAAGTCTTTCACGTACCATTTGGTCGGGATGTGATAAATAGGATACCTGATTCAGGAGAGAGTTGTACAAAATGAAGTCTTAATTAGATTAAGAAATCAGTTAAACAGAAGATATAGTGTCCAAATTAATTTCCTATATTGACAGAAAGATGCTACTGCAATAGAGTTTTTGCCATTTGCTAATTGCATAAGYTTGAATTAGAATCCCTTGCCATTTTCTTGGAYTATACAAACTTCTTACATAATTCTGTCTAGACTCTCACTTATCAGCTTACCTGTCCAACCCAAAGAATAAAGAACAAGAATACTCTCCTCACCAAAAGCTCTAGAATGCAATCAGAAAGCTTCAGTAACAAATGACCTGCTATTGTATGTATTGTAATGCATTAAACTACTTCAAGTATTCCAAAGTAAAGCATCTAGAGTAAAATGTACCAGGCAATGGACATCCAACTTGCAGGAGATAGATCAACACTCTTTAATGTCAGAAGATCTGGATGGCTTTGTGTAAATCTGATGATCTACATTTATGTTAGGAGAAAAAAATGGAAAAAAAAAGAGAGAAAATATCAGTTATTAGAAGACAAATTGAATAAAATTTCTGCCTTATCTAAATCAGATTCTAGTTAAGAAATGCAGAAACCTGAAAAACAAGAATGGAAAATTAACACCATTTACCTTCTCTACAAAAGGAATCCTCCAGTAAGGKGARGAGACATCTTGGTACTGAAAATAAAGATCACCTAACYGGTCTTTCATTAGGAATGAACCCTCATAATCAATGTTTGAATCTCCAGACATGCCATCCCATGTCTTGTTGGAGTTGTTACTTAATGACCTTGAAAGTTTATCACTTTCACTTCCCTCACTCCAATCCATCTCAAAYTGACAAATAGCATCAGTATCTTCTCTTTGGGGTCTGCAAATAAGATATACAACATTAATTCAAATTTCCTTTTATCACCCCAACATAATTCTCTCTTCCAAAAGAAATTTTACCAAACTTGCAAAGTGCCCGTGATGAAGTGAAGAAAGCTGAATCATTAAAATTTATGTGGTAGAAGTGAGGGAAAAAATTCAAATTACTCTAGAGAGACATCGCACAAATGATGTAGCCATGGTACCTAAAAGTCATAGAGGACTTAGTAGTGTAGATCTGAATTGCTGATAAATATGGAGCATAGTATTGCATAACAATTCTGTCCCCGCTTAACATTACTGGAGTGCCTACACCATAAGCACTCCATTCATCAAAGCATCTCCAGAGATCTCCTAGAGTGAAATATTCAATTGCATTCTTTTCCTCTGGTATCCRAATGTTTTTTACATCATGCAGATAGCTCTGCAACATTCAAAAAATCAATCACWAAATAAAATCCAAAAAGATGTTGAGCTAAAGCATAGGATGGAAAAACAATTACATTTCTTCTTCTTCTTCTTCTTCTTCTTTGTTTGTGTGTGGGTGGATTTATAGGAAGAGGCTGGAGATCCTCTTGACAAGCATGAAAATTCCCACCCCGTCACCCACACAAAAAAAATAAAAGAAAAAGAAAAAGTACTAGTCCAGGAATAAAATTTAATTAATTTCACTTTTTTAGAATAAAATAAAAAATCTTCAAATTGACAAAATAAAATTGACCGCAACACCAACTAATTTTTTGAATCTATACAAGTAGAGTTGACGATGACATTAATTGAAATTGACAAGTACAGAGGATACGAATCAATCTCAAATCAACAAAATAGAGTTGACGGCGACGTGTATTAATCTTTGAATCGACAGAATACTGCTGAAGGCGACACAAATTGTGAAATTGCATGACAAGTGGCTTCTCAATTTGAATGAACATTCCTACCAATTCCCAGACTAAAACAAAAAATAACAGAATGACCAAAATAGAAACTACTAGGGTCTACGACCAAAACAAATTTGAGAAATTGAAATCATCCATGGTTTGAAGCTATACTCAAAAAAAGTAAAGGGGAAACAGGTCGCAGATCGCACTTTTTTCTAGCGAAAAGGGAAGAAAGCACACATTAATTATCAACAAAATGGAGTCGATTTTGAAAATGAGAAAAAATGAGGAAGAATTGCATCAATTCTCATTTAAGCACGCAGATCATTAGCCATCCAAATTCATGTACATTTAGACGGAAAGGTGASCCAATRGTGAATCAARAAACAAACTTARACTTGATTTCTTCTGTTTCTTAAGTTTGGAGGGTTAATGAACCTTCCAAATTGATGTATATGYAGAAGTAACAACTAAAGCTAAACCAAAGAGACACATGCATTTATATACCTGGAATCAGAAAATAATTGCAAGATCAAAATAGCAAACGAACTATGCATATAAGTATCTATATGCTTTCTTGAATTGAATTGATGTTGGTTACCTGGGGAAGAGGCTTTGAAGGCACAATTGGAGTCATATAATGAAGAAAATTCTGGAGATTGGAGCACCAGATTGACGACGGCATCTTAAGGCTTCTTTCAAAGAGCAACTAGTCTTTTCACTCTCTTGGGGAAGTAGTAAATCTCCAGCGATAGAAGTATAAATACATGGATATRGAGCTCTTTTCGAGTCAAAGAAAAAAAATACAAATTCACACAATCTATCAGACATTTCCTTTTACATTTACATTAATTACAAAGCAATGAAAATAAGGATTRGATTGCAAGGAGGAAGAAAATGGAACAAGGACTTACTTACCTTTTTCTCTGTTGTTGTTTTACCAGAAAGGGCCAATAACTATAATGAGCATCTCTYAGCATAGGCAATGAGAACTAAATTGTGAGTTATCCAAAGGAATTAGAATGAGGGCAAGGATTTTATACTTACCATGTATTGGAATTCACATAAGAGARAATCAATCCACAATTAGACAAAATCCAAATAAAAATAGGAATGACTAAATTTCCATATGAATGTTAGAAGTACATTAACATTAAAGAAAGGCATGAATGAAAGACTCATCCTTCCTCAGAGTTAATACATTAGTTGGTTAGTTTGCTTCATTATGAGAATAGAGAAGGAAAAGAAGATGCCTTTAATTACTACATAGATAGTATTAGAGTATTTACAAGTAATAGTATTTAATTGAGATGCCATGAACAGAACTAACTCAATCTTGAAACCAAAGTTTCTCTATCTGAAAGTTTTGAAATGGAAAAAAGAGAGCAAGAAATAGATACAAATATATGTACAATACACTGCAGATAGATTATATACAAATTACAAAAAAGTCAATCTAAGATGAGAGAATATAGTACTTGAACACTCAGTGAAAGAGTAAAGATGGTATAGCATAGAAGATAAAAGGGATCGCTCAGTCCTGTATTGTTTGGGAGCTTCCTACACCTAACTCCAATAGGCTCCAGTCAGAGAGGCACTTCTTTATTTTCCTGGTGTTGTTGTTGCTGATGTTGTTTTATTTATACATGAAAAGGTACAGTGTGAGCGTCATGGTGATGACGATGCCATTCATTTCTTTCTTTTCCCTCTCACCGCTTCACTTGTTGATTCCTTGTCCTAGTTAATGAAATCATGGAGCGAAGGAGGGTGTGACCAGGTGAGGTGAGAGCAACAGTCACAATACGACGGAACCAAGTTTTTTGGTTGGGGGTGATACGCACRAAGCTATTACATTTGAACGGCCCAAAGATTTACCCACTGTTGAGAATCGGCCCATGTTGCCACCAAGAAATGAGCCCAACTAAGCCATTAGACCAATATATCAATGACCYAAGTCCAGTAAGAATTATAAAACCCCCTRTTTGGATAAAAGACTATAACAAGATAATGGGGATGGGAATGTCTTTCTATGAGAAATATCATTTGCTTTATTGTACTAGGATGTACTATGCAACAAACTTTGATAATTCCCTTGTAGAGAATAGTATTAGCCTTGAATTATCTCTTGATTTTGGCATATTTGAATATACATAATTGCTGAGAATTGTCTTCTCTCTCTCTTTATCTCCCTATTCTTCTTCCTGGGGTCTATACTCGCTCGAAGAGTGCCTTTTGTGTATCATTGGTGCTKTCATTGAGAGATTAGCATGGTGAAACCCARCTTAGTTATTTTTGTTAGTRATCTKACCGATCCTATCAAGCCTTTGCAACTTCGAATTGAGGGCCAAACGATTGTTGTTCATCAGACGCTCCTCCAGCAATACATGGCCAYYGTAGAATCTCRATTAGAAGGGTTTCGCTCACAAATTCCCAAGTCTTCACCTGWGCTCTTCTCCTYTRGCRCCATATTGAACTTTGTTATCCGATACTCTAACAACCGTTTAATTTTTCGCTGCCTGAAAATGGATGCCCTAAATTTGATGGTCCAAATCCACATTGATGTGTTTTTCATATCCAAGAGCTTTTGATTTTCTTCACACTCCTGAGGATCTTCATTTGAAAATTATTTCCTTCCATCTTAAGGGCTTGGTATCAATGGATGAAAGCAAATGGGTTGCTGCCTTCTTGGCCAAACTTTTTGGCAAATGTTAAACACCGCTTTGTGTCATCAATTTATGAAGATCACTAGGGTAATTTGTTTAAGTTGACTCAAATGTCGACGGTGACTAATTTTCAAGTTGCATTTGAGGAACTCATGAATAAGCTATCTCTAACCTTTACTTATTAGTTTCTTTGTTACTGGTGCTGTTCATGATATTTGCCGGGAATTATTATTGTCGAGGCCAACTTCTTTAATGTAAGCCTTTGCCCTTGCCCTAATATATGGGCTTATGTCGATGAATCTCATCCTCCCTACCATTCTTGGCCGAAATAGCCTACCCCAAGCCTTATCTTCCTCATTCGTCTACACCTCCCTCTACCACTGCTACTTTACCTATTTCCCAAAACGCTTCCTATGAAACCAGCCTTACCAACACTCCACCAAAAGCCAACAAATCCTAAATCCTACTCCACTGTTACCTACCCCCTTCTGTCTCATTACCTATCTGGTCGGCTCTCTCAAGCAAATTTCAAAGAAAGCGTGAAAGGTTTATGCTATAATGTCACCAAAAAGTATAGAGTGCCACCATCACCCCGTAGTAAATTCTTGCTACTTTGTGGGAGGGATGATGATGATCGATCTTTAATTGCTCTTGATCGTTTGTGAGAAGCTTGTGATTGCTGATATTTCATGCCTTAATGCATTTTTTGGCCAGTCTAATCCACGCGTATTATGTCTTTTGGGTGATATTAATGGTCACAAATTACAGGTTCTTATTGTTAGTGGGAGTAAGCACAAGTTTATTAAACCATCCTTAGCTGAGATTTTGTGGTTATCTATTAGACCTACCGATCATTTTCATGTTTATATTGGAAATGGGTATTTTCTAACCTGCCAGTTCCTTTGTCCTCGAGTGGCATTTAATTTGCAAGGATATCTGTTTTGGGCATTCAATGGCTTCAATGCCTTGGCAAGGTCTATCATGACTATTTTGCAATGTTAAGGGAATTTTGTGGTAAGGGAAACGTGTGTTACTCAAGAATGATAGTTCTATTAGTTCTTCACCTATTTCCTACACCAATTCCAAGCACTTCTACATAGCTCTGATTGACTTAGCTTATTTGAAGTCCAACAAGTCTCTCCATCGGACAATCTCCTCCCACACCYGATCCCTACTTTGCAACCYYACTTTCCTTCCTCCCCACGGTTCGATTGATCATTGGATACATCTTCTTTCAACCTCTAAGCCAGTTAATGTCCGGCCTTATAGGTGCCCCCATTTCCAAAAATCTGAAATGGAAAGCAGATATGTGAAATGCTTGACCAAGGAATYATCACACCAAGTCATAGTCCATTCTCCTCTCCARTGTTGTTAGTTTGCAAGAAAGATGGTACCTATCGATTTTGTGTGGATTACCGTGCACTTAAAGTAGTAACAATTAAGGATAAGTTTCGTATTCCCASAATTGGTGAATTACTTGATGAGCTAGGGGCTGCTACAATTGTCACCAAGCTTGACTTGCGTGCAAGCTATCACCAATTACGTGTCCATACTTGTGACACTTATAAGACTGCATTCAGAACATGTGAAAGGCATTTCGAAGTTTTAGTTATTCCCTTTGGCTTGACGAATGCTCCCTCAACATTCAAGCCACTATGAAGCTACTTTTCGCTCCTTATTTTAGAAAATTTTTAATTGTGTTTTTTTATGATATCCTTGTCTACAGCTCTTCTTTGACTTACCATGATTCTCATTTGAAGTAGGTGCTTTCATGCTTACATAATAGCTCTGTTTTTGTCAAGCTGTCCAATTGCCTATTTTGCCAGGATTCAGTTAATTACTTGGCCATTTGGATTTTGTTGGTTGTGTTTGAGTAGATCCTTCCAAACTGGAGACAATGGTTCAATAGCCACAACCTTCTATTCTCAAACAACCCMGTGGATATTTTGGACCCTTCACTTGGCCTCTCACARCTAATTCGGCTTTTAATGCTCTCAAGGAGGCCATGACAACTGCCCAGTTTTACATCTTCCAGATTTCAAGTTAGAATTTAWGATGGATTTTGATGCTTCTAACTTTGGCATTGGAGCGAGTTTGATGCATGAGGGTCATCCTATTTCTTACTTCAGTAAGAAGCTTGGTTTGAAGATGAGAGTTGCTTCTACTTATCTTAAGGAACTAATGTTATAGTTGAGGCTATTCATAAGTGGCGACAATATCTACTGAGACGTTTCTTTGTCATTCGAACTGATCATACTTCAGGAAGTGATACAAACTCCAGATCAACAGATTTGGAACGTCGGGTTCCAGCTCTGGGGCGCACGTCCCCTGCTCCTCTGCTGTGACTCCTTYAACTTTACTCTCTACTTTYTGCYTGTCCTTGTACAATACCTCCTCATTAAAGATTACATCCTYGCTCCTTATGATCTTTTGATTTTTCAAATCATAAAATCGATATCCCATCTCAGCATCACCATACTCKATGAAATAGCAAATGTTAGACTTGGGATCAAGCTTGCTTCTAACATTTGTATCCACATGAACATACGCCAAACACCCAAACACTTTTAGGAAAGAGAAATATACCTTCTTTCCTGACCACAACTCTTCTAGAATCTTGAAATCTAGAGGGACTGAGGGTCCTCTATTTATCAAATAAGCAGCAGTGTTAACAGCATCAGCCCAGAAAGTCTTAGGCAAACCACAATGCAGCCTCATACTCGGAGCTCTTTCATTTAGCATCCTATTCATCCTTTCTGCTACTCCATTTTGTTGGCCTGGAATAGTCTTTTCCATCTTGATTCCACTCTTATCACAAAATTTCTTGAAGTTTGCACTAGAATATTCACCTCCATTGTCAAACCTCAAACACTTGACTTTTAGGTCAGTCTTGTTTTCCMCCATAGCCTTCCAGTTCTTGAACACTCCAAATACCTCGAATTTATCCTTCAGGAAATAAATCCAGACCTTCCTTGTTGCATCATCTATGAAGGTTACATAATACAACAAACGTCCCACAGAACCTACAGAAGCAGGTCCCCAAACATCCGTGTGAACTAACTCCAGTCTTTCAGACTTAGGCTTCACCCCGGTTTTGACAAAACTCACYTTCTTCTGTTTTTCCAAAATGCAGCTTTCACACTTGTGATGATCAACACTCTTCAAGTCAAGTATGGAATTGTTTGTGACAAGTATTTTCATACCTTTCTCACTCATGTGACCCAAATGATTGTGCCACAACTCAATTTCCATAGAACTTTCTATAACAGCTATCAACTTCTTAGAACTCCCAGTTAGGTCCAAAGTACCCGTTTTCTAACCCCGAGCAAGAGTCATTGCTCCACATGCCACTTTTCAGCTCCTATCAACAAAAGTAGTTTGATATGCTTCACCATCTGACTRGTTCAATGAAATCAAGTTTCTTACCAACTTTGGTACATGTCTAACCTTCGTCAATGTCCAGGTTAAACCGCTGGGCAGCTTCAAACTCACATCTCCCATCCCCACGATATTCAAAGGTTCACCATCAGCAAGATGAACCAACCCATAGTCACCAGCAACATAATTCAGCATTATCTTCTGGTTTGAAGTGGTATGAAACGATGCTCATGAGTCCAAAATCTAAGAATCCAAAGAATAATCAACATACAAGAGTATTGCATCTGCATAATCATCGACAACATTTACGTCACCTACGGTGCCTTTTCATGTGGCTAGTCTTGCCACAACTCCAGCACTACAAAGTACGTCTTCCAGATCTGGACTTACCCCTACCTCTTGACTTTGACCTCTCTTTGTTCTTGTTAAATTTTCTGTCCCATGTTCTTCCTCTGACTACATACAATGCAGAAGCTTTGACAAACTCCCCTGAATCCAGCTTGCGTATCTCCTCATTCAAGACACACTTCCTTATCTCTCTAAATTTCAGCTTGTCACTTCCCGTTGAGTTGCTAATAGCAGCCCTCATCGGCTCCCAACTATTAGGCAACGAGGCTAATAGTATCAAGGCCTGCAACTCATCCTCAATCTCCACCGAGACGGTAGACAATTAATTTATGATCCCACTGAATTCGTTTAGATGAGAAGCAATAGGAGTACTGTCACTCATCTTCAGGTTGAACAACTTCTTCATTAGATAGATCTTGTTGTTTGCAGAAGGCTTTTCGTGCAAATTTGACAAAGCCTTCCACAACCCTTTGGTGGTTGTCTCCTTGGCTACGTTAGCGGCAACATTCCTAGCTAGATAAGGTCTGATCACCCCTAAGACCTTCCTGGCTAACTTCTTCCAATCATTATCGCTCTTTTCATTCGGCTTTTCACCCATAGGTCCATCTAGCTCTTTCCCATACAGATAGTCTTCCATACACATCTTCCAATATGCAAAATCTATCCCATCGAATTTTGCAACGCCCTGTGTTACGACACCTTCGTTTCTAGCCATTATTTCTCCTAGTTATGATTACACAATCAACAACCTCGCTCTAATACCACTTGTTAGGAATTAGTYGTCCAGAATCTAATTCACCCRACCAGAGAAATCAATTAACAATTAAGRTAAATTGCAGAAATTTAAAGAACACATGGATTTAYATAGGTTCCCTCTCACAATGAAAGGTGCATCCTGTTGCTGCTGCAGATTCCACTATATCAAAAACTAAAAGATTGTTACAGGCCCTATCCCAAGCTAGAACTCACAATTAGTAATACCTGATAACTTGGAATTCTTAATTACAAAGCCTCACAAGATTATTGATAAGGATTCAATAATCTTCACTCAAGAATATTGTTTAGATATGTATTCAAGAGATTTTGTGATAAGAGACAATGGCAAAACAACCTCCCTATTGATAGGCCAAGGCAATTCAGCTTTTATCCACTAACTTGGCCTCAGAGTTATCCAACTTGTTCACTAAATTACCCAAACTTAGCCATCAAGTTAACTCAATGACTTAGCCACGAAGTAACCTCAACTTAGCCATCAAGTCATCCAAAGCTTGATCATGAATTTGGCTTCATAGTTTAACAAAAGGTTCTACTTCAATCCAGGCATTGGATGAAGCATTGACTGAACGTCATGAATTGCTGCACTCTCTCAAAGCTAATTTGTTGCACRCCTTGCACCGCATGATCCAAAAGGCTAATTTGCGTAGTCAAGAGGCTCAAATTTCTATTGATGATTGGGTCTTAGTCCACCTGCAACCATACTGACAAAAAATTCTTGGCTCAATGATCTTCACATAAGCTTTCTAAAYGGTATTATGACCCTTATACCATCCTGAAATGAATTGGCCAAGTGGCAAGCAAACTTGATCTGCCCAAAGATTACAAAATACATCTTGTTTTCATATTGCTTTCTTTGAAATTTAGAAGCCATGATTTTATTCCAGCTTCTCTTCTGTGCCTTCTCAAATATTTCTTCATCATGGAAACATCGGTTAAAAAAGTCCTCGTGCAATGGTCAAATGTATCCTCCTAATAATTCTACATGGGAAGATTTTGAGCCTTTTTGTCAAAGCATATCCTGCACTTCACCTTGTGGACAAGGTGAGTTTTGAGGGGCTAGGTATTGATACGCACAAGGCTATTACATTTGATCAGCCTATAATAATATTACCTACTACTTTTGATAATCAGCTCATGTTTCCGACCAAGAGAGGAGAGCCCAATAAGCCATCAGACCAACACATCCATGACCCATTCCGGCAAGTAACTTAGAGATGAAAGACGTATATTCTGTTCGCAAAGAGGAAGTAACACACTAATAAGATAATGGGAACAAGGAATATCTTTGAGGAAATATCATTTTGCTTTATTGTACTAGGATGTACTATGTAACAAAATCTAAGTAGTACCCTTGTAGAGAACATTATTAGCCCTGAATTATCTGTTAATTTTGGCATATTGGAATATACAAAATTGTTRAGAATTGTCTTYCTTCTCGCTTSATCTCTTTGTTCTGTTTCTTGGAGTCTACATCAGGGGGCCTCAGGACAGAACTAAGTTTTAAAAAGTAGTGTAAATTAAGAGTTACAACTGGGCTAGGCCTAGCTATATAGGGGTGGACACAATTCGATCTAAATCAAAAAATCGAATTCAATGGAACCGATTTAAGCAATTCGATTCGGTTTTTCAGTTGTTCGATTTAGTTTGGTTCGATTTCATAAAATAAGTAAAAGATTAGTTTAATTTTCAATTTTATCATGGTTGGCCGCTGTGATGAAGCTTGCACACAATATGCTCATCACAACAAGCCACCAAGATGGAAATGTCATTTCTGTTATGCACAACAAGAAAGGATAGAGTTTTATTCTTACACTAGCATAGTAAATGGATGAACCATAACTTAAATGCCTATTATAAACACTTTTGCTCCACACACTGAACAATAGTCACGAACTGATAGTAAATCTTGATGTGCTATTGCAGCAATTGAACTGATGAATGAGCCTTCGAYAGTGCCAAGCTRTGAAACATTCTTTTGCTTATGTCATCTTATCTAATAGATTGCARGACTCCAAATTTCAAATAGATGGTTAGAGCTTAAGATTTAAAAGTGCAAACTTGCAATGTAGGAAATGAAAGACCTAAATAGTGAGTCAATGAGTCCTGACCTTTGGTCTCTGTCATTTTTCCTRAGTTTATTTTGTGCTTGTGGTTGTATTGTACAAGTATTTGAAAAGATTGATATTATGACGTTTCTCATTGATATGATGTGATTAAAAAATATTGTAATTCGGAGATGACATAATTATCAATTCAGTCTTATGTTGTCAATTTCTCACCAAAAAATGAAGGAAAATTTTTATTATTTTTAAAACTAAAATTCGATTTAATTCGATCTAAATCGAAGCGAAGCAAATACTTTCAATTTTCGAAAAATCTATTTTGGGAGAATTTCGATTTGGTTCAATTTTGAAATTTTTTATAAAAACMAAATTAAAATCGAAATTCTATTGGTAGCCATTTTCTTGTCTTGTTGGTCTAGTTTGATCTGAGCTGTTTTGCTTGCGAATCAGCCCATTTTCTAAAATCCTTCTTCGGCYTTGGGAGAGTAAATACTTGGTTTGGTTTTGAGAATGACAAAGAGAATGTATTTGGATAAAAATATTTTATTTTGTCAATGAATTAGTAAAGTGATCCATTTTGATCTAAAAATATTTTGTTATTTGACAGATTGAATTTTTCTAGGATAATAATAATAGAAAAGGTATTTTCTTAATTTTAAAAATAATTATTGATTTGAATATTTTTAATTCAACCAGTATCACAAGATACGAAAGGAAATGAAATGAGGAAATGTAGAAACATGTAGAAACAGTTACTAGTACATAGCTAATWATGTSGAAGTGTTTTTCTTAAAGCGTCTGTGCAGTCTTTGAGAGCGGTTGCGTGAGAAAAAGAGAGTATGGAGTTTATTGAGGTCGGTTTGTATTAAATGCCCTTCACCAACATCCACCAGTTCCTCTTAATGAGCTGGAGAAAATAAAGAAGCAAAGAATTTGGGAAATATCAATCATTATCTACCATGTTTCTTCTTACTATTCATCTTCATTTGGTTTGGAAGAACAATGTGTTCATGCTAAAAACGGACCCCCTTAAGTTTGAGGCTCTCATTGCATGATTTCCTTGTTTAAATCTACCGGTCAAATTCACAATATTCTCATCTTGCATACGAAATCCATTTCCTCTGGTTTCTACTTCTTTTTTTGATCTCTTTTTCTTATTCTGAGGAGTTCAGATTTGCGAGGAAGCAGCCAGAACTAGGTGCAGTTGTAAGCTTCTTTTGGATTTTACTGGTCCGAGTGCGTGTCTCACAGCCAGAGATAAAAGGACAATTGGAAGAGTTAGCTGACTCAAGCTAGCTAGCCGGAAAGAATAAAACAGGAGCGATGAGGAACTCTGCTGATGACGTAATGATGGAGATAGAGGCAAGCAAACCACAAGGGAATGGTCTAGTAGTAGGAGGCTTGAGTCCTCTAAGTGAGACACTTTGGAAGGAGAAGACAAACACGGAATTCGTAGGCGATGTCTCGGCCAGGCTTACTTGGAAAGATCTCACCGTAATGGTCACTCTCGGCAATGGAGAGACCCAAAATGTTTTGGAGGGACTTACTGGATACGCTGAGCCCGGATCGTTTACTGCCCTTATGGGTCCTTCTGGTTCTGGCAAATCCACGCTGCTTGATGCTCTCTCTGGTCGTCTTGCTGCCAATGCGTTCCTTTCAGGCTCAGTTCTTCTCAATGGCCGTAAAGCAAAGCTTTCTTTCGGGACAGCGGTGAGCTATTTAAATTTCTCCACTACCAGTATTTTATTTCTTCTCAAAAAGAAGCAACAAGAATCATCCTCCTAAATTTTTTCGCACTAGGAAGCAAGTTGTTCTTGTTCTATGTTTCATTTCTATCCTTCTATCAATCGAACTACTGATTCTTTGACGTTTCAATTCCTTCCTCTAAACTTAACACAGGCTTATGTAACMCAAGACGATAACTTGATCGGTACTCTGACTGTTCGAGAAACAATTTCTTATTCTGCTCGGCTACGTCTCCCTGATAGGATGTCCTGGACAGAGAAACGTTCACTGGTCGAAAGCACAATCATCGAAATGGGCCTCCAAGATTGTGCTGATACTGTAATTGGAAATTGGCACTTGCGCGGGATAAGTGGAGGAGAAAAGAGAAGAGTCAGCATAGCTGTTGAGATCCTCATGAGGCCAAGATTGCTTTTTCTTGATGAGCCAACCAGCGGGCTTGATAGGTTAGTCATTAGCAATTTCATTTTTTCCGATTTTATAGTAACAGGTGCATCAGTACCGCTGTATATAAACCGATCTTCCAATTCTTTTCTTCTGCCTTAAATATGAGTGTGCAAACTCTGCTCATACATATCTCCTAACGGCTATGTTTTATGGCTTCTGTTACAGTGCTTCGGCTTTCTTTGTAACCCAGACATTACGCGGTCTATCTAGAGATGGTCGGACTGTCATAGCCTCAATTCACCAGCCGAGCAGTGAAGTTTTTGAGCTTTTTGACAGACTATATTTGCTTTCTGGAGGAAAGACAGTTTACTTTGGGCAGGCTTCAGAAGCCTACGAGGTAAGATCCCTGTAGTTTTGGTTTTCAATATTGAATCTGATATGCTTCCAGACAATGAAAGTCTCTCTTGGACACTTCTACAGTTCTTTGCACAAGCTGGCTTTCCCTGTCCTGCTCTCAGAAATCCATCGGACCATTTTCTTCGATGCATAAATTCTGATTTTGACAAAGTTAAGGCAACACTTAAGGGATCAATGAAACTGAGGGTATGAAATCCTGCCTTTCTTCTTACTTTCTCCAATGTCATCCTTTGGGAATTTGCACATTGTAGTAGTGGAACAATCTTTGTTCTGTTCTAAAACTTATTACTTTTTATTTTGGGAGGAGATAAGTGTACTTTTTGCATGTAGCAAAACCATGGTCCTGCCGAAGCTGCTTTTGAGAACAAATACTAGAACTGTTCCGCACATGGTAGTGCTGAGAAACTGCCATGCAAGGAACAGAGACCATTAGCTAGCTTGAGATTCATGCGTCAGATTATGCTTATTCCTTATCCACTGGGTTAAGTAGATAGTTCATTGCAATTGGTTAATCAAATTACTTGGGTTATTCGTTTAATTTACAACTTTACAGTGTCTTTTTTCTTTATACATATAACAACAAAGTATAATATCCCAATTGTCCCAATCTTCTGTCTCTTACATCCTTCCTCTCCAAGACATTGCAGAAATCTTGTATATAGCATTAGTTGAGCTCATGGCAAAAAAATATATTGCAGAAGATATTGTTTAGTTTGAATTAGCAGAATTGTGTCCATTTTGCTGAATTAGTCCAAATATGAAACAGAAAGAGTATGGGAGGGCCTTCTGGAAAAGGAAAGAGGAAAATAAACAGGAAATGTTAACTTTAGCACAATAGTCTTGTATCCGATATCCTCTCAGTTTGTCTAGAACTATGGTAAAAATTGATCTGAGTAATTTTTCAGTTGATTTCGTACTCGCTAAGCACTGCGATGTTATTTTCTCAGTTTGAGACAAATGATGATCCTCTTGAGAAGATAACAACTGCTGAAGCCATCAGAACTCTAGTTGATTTTTATCGTGCTTCTCAGTACTGTTACTTGGCTAATCAAAAAGTTGAAGAAGTGTCCCAAATTGTAAGTATTTTCTTGTTAATTCACAATCTGTTTTGTCCTTTTCAAYATCTTACCAGATTATGGGCTTGACAGTCGATACTTCAACCCTTTTGCAGAAAGGAACTGTTCTAGATTCAGGAGGCAGTCAAGCTAGTTTCTTCATGCAGGCTTTTACTCTAACCAAACGTTCTTTTGTCAATATGTCGAGAGATTTTGGCTATTACTGGCTGAGGCTGGTAATTTACATGGTGGTCACTATCTGCATTGGAACGATCTATTTGAATGTTGGGACGAGTTACAATTCAATACTGGTGAGATATGTTGGTCCTTGCAGAGCACTTGAAATAGTTGTACTCATGCTAGATGAAATAATCTTACCTAAGCAATAAAACATACGGATTATGGAGCATAATTCTGGCTTTCTTTGGTTAAATTTGTTCTTTATATGTKCTGGCTAGATTTTTTCTTTCTTGTTCAGTGCTCCGGTAGGGAAATTGATACTTGAGAACAAAAAGTAGCAGAACTACGTACATAAATTAAGAAATTTCATTAAACTTGGAGAGGCTCCAGTTCTTCTTCATTCATGTAACAATATATATGCAATGGATCACTTGTGGTAGCTAATAATGGAATAGTTTAGAACCAACAAACTTGATTTACAACAATTTTGTGCAACTTGTTCACTTACAACAGAACCCAAATCATGTAAAGTGATGAACAATTTCCCTTTCATGTTTACACTTCGTTCACTGCAGGCTAGGGGGGCTTGTGCTTCTTTTGTTTTCGGTTTTGTCACGTTCATGTCAATCGGTGGATTTCCATCTTTCGTGGAAGACATGAAGGTACACTAGTCTTTTTCTTCCAATCGTTATAAGTAACTGCTAACATACAGAACATAAGGAGAATCAATCAAAAACTGCTTGGCGGGCTCTCTAATTTCTTAATACAGGTTTTCCAAAGAGAAAGACTCAACGGCCACTATGGTGTCACAGCATTTGTCATCAGCAACACGTTATCTGCTATGCCATTTTTGATATTGATCACTTTTATTTCGGGGACGGTCTGCTACTTCATGGTCCACCTCCATCCTGGATTCTCACATTATCTGTTCTTCGTTTTGTGCCTTTACGCTAGCGTCACCGTTGTTGAGAGCCTGATGATGGTTGTAGCCAGCGTTGTTCCGAACTTCCTTATGGGTATCATTATTGGTGCTGGAATTCAGGTATGCGGTGCATTTCAACTTTTACTACAAACTTACTGTATCGATTCTCCGGCTTCATGTAGACTTACCTACCTTGTCACTTTTATCTTTGTCTTCCTGAYAAATTATCCTTAATTTTCATTGTTTTTTCACGTGTCAGGGAATATTTATGCTAGTATCTGGGTACTTTAGATTGCCAAAGGACATCCCAAAGCCGGTCTGGCGTTACCCAATGTCGTACCTCAGTTTCCATTTCTGGGCACTACAGGTAAATATATTTGCCCTTGTTTTTGCATTACTGAAACTTTTGGGACAGTGGCTTAACTTTGGGRGCAATGTGAATACATACCTCAGGGGCAATACCAMAATGATCTGAAGGGTCTCATCTTTGACAACCAGACGCCCGATCTTCCCAAGATTCCTGGAGAATACATCCTTGAGAATGTATTCCAGATTGATGTGAACAGGTCAAAATGGGTGGATCTTAGTGTTCTCTTCAGCATGATTATTGGTTATCGCATTATCTTCTTCATCATGATCAAAATAAACGAGGACGTGACACCCTTGATTCGTGGTTATGTTGCAAAGAGAAGAATGCAGCAGAAGAATGGTAATCAGAATACGACTGTTGCGCCTTACGGACTCACTCAATCCCCTTCCTTGAGGACCTATGTGACGGGCACTAGCAGAAGGTAGAATGCTATTAAGCGTTTGAAGTGCCACTCCATGGCTTTGTTTACTGCACGAGATGTATCGCAAATCCCCATGAGGAAGAGAAAGATTGTATGCCTAGTTAAGCAATCTTGATTTCCCCTTAAAAGTTATTGTGCTTCTATTTTGCTAGTTTTTCATTCTAGTATGGCGATGGGAAAAATGAGAATGGGAGAAAAAAGATACATTTGCAGAGTTCCTGTTCGTGGCTTCTGAAGGCAAAAAAATCTCAAGAGTACAACATAAACCTCGAATTAAACTTTTTTGGTTCCTCAAGAAAATTAAAATAATGGCCAGCTTATAATACAATTGAATATCTAACCAATTAAATACTTATTAGATTAAGATTTTATAATACAATTTAAAAGGTTTTAATATGTTAAGTGCTTTTTAAATTTTATTATAAATTGTAAGTAAAAAAAATTCTGATTTATTATTAGATATGTTAAGATGTACATGTTTGATTTTTTTTTTTTATCTATTTAATTAATTAGCACAACTTCCCATCTATTCTTTCAAATGATTGCATATAGTTAGGAATCTTTGAAGAAGGAAACCAAAACAAGAAAATTGTAGAAGAATAAGATTGGGGCTTAAACTGCTCACCCATCCTTAGTAACGATCAATTATTTATTGCGGGGAATCTTGATCCATAGTTGATCTGATCGGGTCACCACCCTCCATGCAAGTTCAGTTAACTAAAGCTTATTCAAATGTCGTAATTTATGAACACCTCAGTGGGGGTGCACATAATATCCAAGCGATATGGATGAATTGATTGTTGCTGCTCAGAAGCACCCAAAAAAAAAAAAACCAGCAGTTAATCTTCTCACGCTCCGTGATAGTATTATTAGGTAACTTATTTATTTGTATTATATAAGAGAGAAGCGTAGAAGTAACAATTTAATCAATAAGATTCTAAAAGAACGAGATAGAAATTTCATCTTTCATCCCTTCAATTTCTTATAAAAATGACCTAACAAAGCTGTATTGGAATCTCGATTTGCCTTACCATGAAGTAGGTGGAGTCCCAGAAACTTCCCTAGACTAATATAGATAACCAAAATGTGAAGTGATTCCTTTGCTGATGCTCATAGGTGGATTAGGTGAGAAATATAGTTGTGATTTATGCAAATTGACCCTCTAACCGGATTCCAAGAGGACTTCTTGCATCAGTTGGCTTGAGGCCATGTTGCTAGCTGATTAATCCTTCGGCAAAAAAAAAAGGAAAATTTGAGAGGTTTCCAAACTCCAGTGGTTGATAGCTGATTAATTCTTGGTCCAAGTACCTTCTTCATACGCAACACGAAGAAATACACAAATGGGGTCCCCTTGTTGGACGCTTCGTTGCGGAGTAAACAGTTCAAATCGTTCACCATTCCATCGAATAGAAAGCTTAATAATGCATTACGTAATCAAAGCTATTAGCTTAGAGGAAAAGCCCACTGTTTTTTTTA
>MEJB01000082.1:270918-290885 GCA_001752375.1 Rhazya stricta
TCTGAAGGAAAAAATTGTGGAATGAGTACATTTATTCAATAAGGAGAGACAATCCACCTTTGATTGGAATTGAATATGGTTTGATTAATCAATACTCATAAATTATAAATCAGTTCTTCAACACCATTATCATTCTTTTTTTTAAAATTATATTTTTGTTTTGAAGAATCATTCTGAAAGAAAATGGATAAATAGAGTTAAATAAAGATTTTAACCAAATAAAAACCGTTCATATCATTTGGAGAGAATTCAAAATGTTGTAAGAAGAGATTTAAAATCAACCCCTAATCTTTCTTTTTAAAACAAAGTTTGCACCCAAAAGATTGCCATTAACTATTTGTAAACTTCAAATATTCACAAATCATTAAGTTCAATGGGCACGGATATTATAGTATCATTAAGTTCAGTTGAAAAATAAYGTCTGTGAAAAGAATTCTTCGCACTGAACTACCGACGTGTCAAGCTGGGGCAAATTTTTTTGAAAGAAGCTTGTAGGAAAATGATCTGGCCCGGAGGCCTTTTATGGACTCATATCCTTAAGTGCTTCTTTAACCTCAGAATCAATGGGAGGCTTGTTGGGGCTCTAAAGATCAGTAGCGCTCAGTTTAGGAGAAAGCTATTGGGATGGCTAGCTTCGAATAAAAACATTAGCTATATGAAAGTCAATGTAGAAGTCTGTTGACCTAATATTAACATTAGTAAATCATCAAATTATATTCATGTGTGTATAAATAATTTCATTATAACTAAATGTATTATGTGCAATAAAAATAATAGTTAATCATTATAATTGTTTTATATTTTATATGAACAACCATATATAATTAATAAGTAGTAATCATACGCTGCAATAAATATCATATTAGAGTCTTAAGATAACTGAAAACACAATAACAGAAGAAATTAAATTCTTAGTGTGATATATTTTTCCATTTCCCTTCTCTCTCTAATCACATATTCAAAATATTAGTTGATATAAATTAAATAACAATATATAAGAAGATGTAATACAAAATTACGGGTAAAATAAGTTACCATATACTARTGTTTTTAAAATTCTGTAAATTAATTTAGCAAATTAAGTTCAAAGTATTTCATACATTCAATATTTCTAAAATTATATAAAAACTCAAAATTTTATCATTTGAGTATCAATAACGTGAAGCATAAAGAATTAAATTAAGTATAGAATAATTGATTTTTAGACATTGAATGCTCTGGGGGAACGTTGGGGTCATCAAAGAAATAATCATTTGATTAATGATAAAAATGCATTGATACTAGTATTAGTGTAGTCAAAACTYTATTGTATCGTATATTATTATATGAAATTTTTCTATATGATCAATACATGTATTATTTTCATGATGCTATAAATTATATAGAATCTTCAAAAATTGCAATAATAATAAGGTCAAATTCCTCATACATATAGTGAAGAATGCGTTGCAAGGAATGATCAATTATATATGAGGTTCAAAATAATGTGCAAAACATGTCCTTTTACTCTGTACTAGTAAGTATAAAAGAGCGATAAGAGAAAAAAATAAAAAAATAAAGAAATGATGAAGCATCTCTTATTATTGAGAAAATCAACTACAAAATCATAATTAGGGTTTTCTCTTCTATTCTTATTTTATTATAAGTCTGGTCTGTTTTGCTCATTCTTTCTCACTCTTGATATTCTTCTCTTCGTTGGAATAGWTATCTCTCTCGCTCTTGACATTTCCTTGTCGATTGGTGGGTATAATTGTTTGGAAATTATACGAATTAGGGTTTGTAAAATTTGGGGGTTTTTCAGCTGAATCGAGAAAGATTCCGGCTTTGGTTGGAACGAACTGATTGAAATTTAAGGGGTATTAGGGTTCTTCGTTTTTCTTTTTTTGTGTCATTGGCAGATGATGAGAATTTGTGGATCGGGACAGCCTGTGATCGCCGATTAATCGGTTAGCTGATTAGCGGTTTTGAGGGSGTTTGGGTTTTTGTATGGAAGCTCGGAGCCGGAAGCGGGCGGATGCCACCTCATCAGCGCCTTSTTCTTCTTCATCAGGCCCAACAATCCGCGCTCCCAACCGTGCYTGTCTCTCCGCTGCCGCTACCACAAATACTGCTGCCAGTGCCGCTGCCGCTAATTCTTCCTCGATCTCCACTYGGTCCCGCGTCGTAACTTGTTCACTGGATTCACTATTATTATTCGCTGGCCAAAACTCAAATTTGTCAAAAAGCTTCTATTATTCCATTCAAGAGAAGAAAATTTTTATATTAAAATAAATTAGCTTGGGGCTTCGGAACTCCGACTCCGAGACTTCTTCTCTGCGAGCACTGCACCAGTCTCCGCTGCAACGATCCATCTAACCCAGGTATGTACACTATTCTTCCGTATGATACTGCAAATTTCTTGTTGTTTTGAGCTTTAATTGCCGATTCTGCTTCTGGGTTTTTGAGTTTTCTATTAGGTAAGACCCCCAAACCTGAAATTGATAGGTCAGCCGTATCTGTCTCAGCTCTTCCATCGTCCTCTCAGAGACCTGTTCCGGATTTTTTGGTCTTACGTAAAATAAGATCAGTAATATTTTCTTTTTGTTTTTTGGGATTAATTTCTATTGTAGATTCAGAAGATACRTATCAAAACTAAGTCATAACTAGGTGAGCTTCTTTTGAATTTTTTCRGTTTAGTTATTGCTGTTAGCTGGTCTATTCTTCTATATTTTATGGTTTTTTATGAAAGCTTTTGACTTTCTTTGCGCAATTAACTGTCGAAATGGTTGGGATTTTGGCGTTGTTACTTAAGAATGCCCTGAGCCCTTAAAATGTCGAGTCTTTTCTCTTGTTTCCGGTAGGTTTCAGCTGGAGAAAACTCTATTACTCGTGGCTATCAATTCTAGTTTCTCCTTCCAAAACATTTATTGGACTACTATCGCAGCACCTGCTCCTGTCAGAGCTTTTCTCCTCTCCCATCAGAACTTTTTCTTGAATTGTTTCATTAAAAAACCGTCGTTAGTTGACTATCTGTTCTGTAGCTTTTATTTCTCGATTTTCTGAAGTGTAGTAGAATTTCCTTCCCTTTCGCTGGTCTAGCTCAAAAATTACCATTGTACTATACTGGGTGTTCGTATCGGCTGGTGGATAGTTATACTAATTAAGGTGCAAATAGGCTGGTGGGATTTCTAAGGATAGAATTTACTTTGTTCTAATGTTTGAAGGGATTAATTAGTTCAAATTACCCTCCTTTTTTCTCTTAAAGATGGATTTGTATCCAAGATTTGATTTTTCCTTTATTGGATGTGTAATTGAGTTTTAGTTGCCCATAGGATGTTGCRTTAGCACTAGTTAAAATTCTTGAGTTACATGATCKGGGTCGGACGGTTCTGTATCGCATAACAAAGTTCTTGGTATTCAAATATTTGAGGTTTTTCTCTAGCGAGTTGGCCAATGGTTTATTTCCATGGGAATGAGTGACCTTGCTAGGCCAAGACCTTTGTACTAAAAGCTGCTGTTTTTTTGTGAGAGACTGAGAAGTAATGAGAGTTCAAAGCTGAATAGATACTGAACATAATCTTGTGAAGTGCCGCGTATCTTACCTAGAGTTGGTTAGTAGTATAGGTAGCATCGTTCTCAAGTGATTCTTAGTGCATCAAAACATAGTTCAAGTTGCACAATGCAGAAGTACTGCTGAATCCTATTCTTTTCAAGAAGATATTTGTGTTTGTAATGCAGCCTATATGGACCTCGTAGAATGGGGAAGTTTTACTTCCATTGTTGATTTAGAACCCTTCAGGAAATCCAGAGACCACTTCATAACTTTGACATTACTGTAGCATAGGAACTTTCCAATAATATTTCAGTTTTATGGATTTTTTTCACAATGTGGTAGTTGCTCTTTTACGTTATTTTGCCATAATTCCTAATTAGAGTCATCTTGAGTCATTTATGAATTATAGGTCTTGTTCAGTTGATTTGAAGAGTCTCGTAAACCTTTATAACCATAGGGACTGTTTTTATGTAGTATTTTTCATACTTGTCCTCTGTTCTTGGTTATTGGATTATCAGACTAAAAAGTTTCACATGTTGTCATTCTCTCTGCTCTGTTGTTCAGTTTTTTGGTGAATTTAGTTATTTGTTTTTTTAATTATTGTTTCTGGAATTGGAGTGTGGGACTGCATTGGCTCAATGAGTGTTTAGGGTAGTTGCAAAAAGTTCTATCACTAAATTGTTTGTGTTTAGGCTGTTTTGAGGGGATAAAGTTGYGGCTGTTGGATAATTATCTTTATGCCAATAATGGTCCTTTGGAGATACTCGGAATGTTATATATATTTCTATTCACTATTTTTTCTTTAAAGGTCTCAATTAATTCTAGGAGTTATACAATSATATCTGKCGYTAATCTTCCAGGCTGTCCTAATTTATTAGGAAGTAGAAGTTACCACAAGTTAACACAAGTAGAGTTGACATGAATGGCCSCCTCGCCTTTTTCTTTCATAATCTGCCAGCTTTCGTGGTCCGTTATTACCCTGTAGCTTTTTTCAGCTCATGGGCTAAAAGAAGTGCTAGGGATAGTGGTGAATACAGCCTTATCCTCTTGTTTATATATATGATATGTGTGCATACAATTCTAAGTTTATGGCTTTTGGTATCATAAACTGCACAGTAAATTTGGCACTTTTCATCATTTATTGAAGACGAAGGTTTAAAGAATTATGATTCTATAATTTGCTTCGTCTTGGTATTCTTCTCATTATTTGTTTCAGCTACATTAATGTATGAAATGATTGTATTAAGGGTGCTGGCCGATGGATTCAGATCCTTTCGATGATATTTTCACCGATAATGCTGTGAAGAATGGTAAACCAATCTTTTACATTATATTTGGTTTTGCTGTTGTTATATCTATGAGGATCGGATCCTCAGTAGCTTGGGAATATTTTACAGCTAGGGCTGGGTCCAAGTTTCAGCCTAAGGCCAAACCTCGTCTCCCAAGAAGAAACTCTTCTGCGGCTTTGGTTCCTTCCTCTCAGCAAGCGCAGCCAACTGGTTCTTCTGCAAGTAAGTTTACTGAATCTCGTGAGGCAGAAAATCCATCTGACGCTGGTAAGATTCTTTTCCAAGAGGAGTTTCTTCACATGAAATTGTTTGCTAGCTCAATAGTTTGAAGCTCTAGTTAATGGCATGAGAGAAACAATTTTTTTGTGTGTTTGAAATATATGTGGGATTGGGAATTAATTACTGGTCAGTACGTTGGTACCGGGATGGAAGTTTTATTTGGCGCACTTCTCATGGTTGGTTTTCAGAGACTAAATCTTTCTAAAACCTGGAAACTGATGCATTTGGTTATAGAATAATTTTATTAGCAGCATCTGCGCTATTTTCTCCACTAAGATTATGCAAGAGTGTATCTTAAACAACTCAGGTCCTTGCAGATGACCAACGAAGCTTTGGAATAGTTAATGCCTCATCAGAATGTGCTGYGACAACTGAAAATGTGGATTTGATGGTCAATTTGGGTCCTGGTGCGAATATTTTCATTCCTGACAGTAATGAAGAATGGCATACTTGTTTTGAGAAATCTGTGGGAGAGGTAGCCTCTGCATTTTTCTTAGTGTCACTAATAATTGTCGTTTGCCTGACATACAAGGTATTTTGAATATCAGAATGCAGATATATTTATTGGGCTGGAATCACTTGGTGATTTTCTTCCTGATTCATCAGCAGTTTTAGGTAAGCAATGCCCTTCCTCTTTTGAAAGTGTTTTTCAGTTTCGGTGCATTAGTTCTTCAAGTATTATTATTGCCAGCAATCCTTCTAATAGGTTGCTGTTGCCTTTCTGGTGAACCACGAACACTTTTAACATGATATCCTACAAATTTTGATGCAGATAATGCTGTTCCTTCTTCTGAGCCACCAACTGTTCATGTTACTGGTGGTAGTAGTGCTGGAGAGAAACTTACTAATCCCCTTGTTCCTGCTGTTGATGATTCAGCCTGCTTCTCAAATGTTCCTAGTAATTCTGCACAGCTTGAAAATGCAGCAGCTCAAGATCCTTTAACTGGATCTGARACTRTCATTTCTACAAGTCMTGGTGGTTTTCCTACAGATAATGGGGACTTGGAAACTGAGGTGAGTGTGTATTTGCGGCTTCAGTCCCCTATTCCTTTTTGTTATTCCTTTCTTTATTTCCTTCTATGTTCTCAAAATTGGAGATGGAAGAAAATATCATTGCATATTGACACTTGGTACTGGCTTGATTTGAACYCTGCAAATTGCTCGATTGCAGGAATTGGAGTCTTATCCATGCTTGGAAATTGTAGATATGTCGCAGTTGAGAAATAGATCTGGTATCTGCTTAAAGTTGGTGTCTGTGTAATCCTTTTATTTCGAGTTTCATATAATTTATTTTAACAAATTTTATTTTCCAAGGTCGGAGGATTGGAAAATTTCAACCGAAACCTAAGTTGCAGTCAGAGAGAAGTCAAACTAATATTTCTGATCTGGATCTCGTTGAGTCTGTCTCGATACTTCCGAGTCAGCAGGATCCCCAGTTGGTTCCTCCCGAAACTAGTTTTGTGGATCAGGGCTCAGTTCCTGCATTCAAACAGAATGATATTCTTGATTTCTCGTCTGTAGGACTAAGTGGCGCTGCAGCAGAATCAGCATCAGAAGTTGTAGTGGATGCAGAACAGATTAATACCATGGAACCTTCTCATGCAAGTGTTGAAATCCCTGGAGAACATTTGCCTGGAAAACTTGTAATAATTTAACTTATGCTGTGCCTGTGTACTCATTGTTTGACTAAAAATCATTTTTTGCTGCTTCTGTATTCTAATACCTTTTTGTTTATCTTGAAATGCCTAGGCTTCTCGTAGGGCAAAAACTGGAAAAAGCAGAACTACTGCATCTGATCTTTCTCCACAGCAGCCCACTTCCAATCAGACAGAAGTAGCTGGTAAGTCACTTAGGAAACGAAAACAAGGTGACAATATATATCAACTCAGAGATGAATCTGAAGATGAGGCTGTTGGTAATGGTGATCTACCTTCCGAGCCTCCTACTATATCTGCTGCAAATGGGAATAGTAATGGTCATGAAGAATTTCAACTAGATAATGAATCCCAAACAAAAAATGTGCTGAAAAAGTCCAAAAAAACTCCAGGGGACAAAGAAAAACCAGTTAGAAAGCGAAAAAAGGATAATGAAACATCAGATCAAGCAGCTAAAGGAGCACCTAAGAAGTTTTCCCATTCTACTCGGAGGAGGAGAGGTAGTTGCTGCCTCTAGTTTTTAAGACTTGAGGTAAAATTTGTTTAACTGAGTACCATTATTGACAGGAAATCTTCTTTCCCAGTTAACAAGACGTTACTGGAAACTCCAGAAGATGAGATTGACTTTCAAAAGGTGCCTCTTCGGGATCTAATTCTGCTTGCTGAACACAAGGAGCGGATGGCGGTAAATGTTTCTTACTGAATTTCATTTCTTCTAGTATGCAGACCAGTAAAGGCAGCAAGTTCCCTCTCTATTGTTGTTTGACCTTGAACTTTCTGGGTTTTGTCGCACTGTTTGGTTTATTTAGTTTGTTATGCAGAATCTGTGAGTCTTATGCCAATTTTGACACTGATCCTTCCGGTTCACTATTTAAAATCTTCTACAGAAAAAAGATGCAACAGCTTCSAAAGCACCCCATCCAAATCAGAGGTAATTAGGCATGTTTCATTTCTTTCTTTTTTAGATTTGATCATCGTTTGGATATTCTTTCTTTTTAAGCATGCCATCTCATGTAGGGTCTTATATTTGCCCATGGTTTTCTTTRCCTTTTTGAACATCTTTTRCTTCAGATACTGTTGGCAAGATACAAAAAATGACATTCTTATGAATTCTTTAATTTTCATTCACAGAATGGAATGTGTTAAATCTTTAGGTTTGTAGCAGAATAGTTGAGGCTGTGATGGACAAGCAAAYGAACTTAGACTTTGCTCACTTTGAAACAAGGATATAATGATTTCTTTCATTTATATGTGCAGGAGGATGCTTGTTAATGCATTTGTATTATATACATACTTGTCCTTCTGTTGTTTTGGATTGTGAAAACATACTTTGACATTTTCCAAGAGGATAACTACTGTAATAGACATTGTTTTTTTCTCCCTTTTTCTGTTGGAATCAGTATATGTTCCATCTCTGTGGGAATCATGCTCACAATGGTTCTCCCTGCTTTCAGGTTTTAGTTTTTACTTATAAATTTTTTCTTCCTTTGTGTGTCGAATGATGTACAATTGGTCTAATTTGAAAACATTACTTTGACATATAAGAACCAAAATCAGTGTTTTAAATATGAGGAAAAAAGTACTATCTGGCAAAACTGTTTGGGTCCATTGATCCAAGATCCCCACTGCAAATAAATCCATGCCATTGTTTTCTCAATGAGGTTAATTTGCACATGCGCTTGTGAATCATGGTTCACAATAGTAGTAGACATATATCTGTAGAATAACTTGTGTGTCTGGTGATGGTTATTGTTCTGCAGTGCTGGTAATTTTGGTGAACCTCGTCATGAGGACAGGGGTGGTGATGCTTTTCAGCAGAATTATGATGATCCCTTTGCTCCAGAGCAAGATGGAGAAGCTAATGATGAGGAATCAAATCCTAGGGTTGAAGAAAATTCTGGGTACTTCAATTATCATACCTATATGGACAGAACTCCCACCATGAGATGGTCAAAACAAGATACAGAATTGTTCTATGAGGTACTCTTTCTGTAGTTTGCYTGCATCTCCTTAGCGAGAGAGTCTGCTTAGGATTCTGAATTTAATAGGTCATATATATGAAGGCAATTTACTCTTAAGGGGGAGAGATATGGGAGGGAAAAGTTTGGATGTACTGGTTTTAGTTAAAAATGTGTGCACTAATGTGCTTTTGGCTAAGTGCAGCTGCTGCAGTTTCTTTACCATGAAAAAGATCATGTGTTTCAGGGAAAAAGCACAAAGGTGGTGCTTAAGAATGTGCAAAATTGTGAGCTAGATTTACAGKTTGAAATATTACCTAAGTTGGTAAACKTTKCCGGTTATAAAATTATTCTGATCTGGACATTATGGTCATTTGCTACATTTGTGACCCATTTATATGGGACTTTGAGTCTAGGGTGTATTAGCAACACGAGATAGACAATTGAGATCATTGTGTAACTGACGCAAGACCACTTGGTGGTTATTGTATCCCCTTTTTAAAAGAAGAATTGAAATTTTCCTTCTACCAGATCAATAAGTTACCTAGCTCTTTTACCCTTTTGCTAAAAAAAATTCTTTATTGGATCTGACTCTACGTAATATTTCTGTTAACATAAGTGCACTTAGAATTTGGTGAGACCTTAAACTAGCTAAATGGAAGATGAAAGGGATCAAAATATTGTTCTAATTGCTCTTTGCTACCAAACTGTCGCCATCTCCTTTGTTTCCTTGTTAAATCATCAAGTAAATGGCAACGCTGTGTTCCTTGCGCTCAAGYTTCATATCTTTGACTTGTATCCATGAAATATTTGGCAAGTTCACCCAGAAATTCCCTATCAAATACTAAAGTTCTGTTCTACACATAAAATGGGTTATGCTTTTTGTTCCCTTCTGTTACATGACATTTAGATCATGTTGTTTCAAATTTACTCTAGGCTGTGCGGCAATTTGGAACAGACCTATCAATGATCCAACAGCTCTTTCCTGGTCGGACACGTAGACAAGTAAAGTTGAAGTACAAGAAAGAAGAGCGGCAGCATCCTTTGAGGCTTCGCGATGCTCTAACTAACCGTGCCAAAGGTGTGTTGTGTTTACTGCTTGCTCCATGTATATCTTTGTACATTTTTGCATGAAATGAGTTAAATGTTTGGTGGAAGATTTGTGAAAATAAATGATKTCTGCTTTTACTKSTCAATTGAGTTACTACTGGAAACTAGCCAGCATTATTTTGAGATGTGATYGGATGATGTATTATAACAATTTATTCCTCYYGCAGACCATTCTCAATTTGAATTAGTGATAGATCGGTTGCGTCAACTTGCAGCTGAGGAAAAGCAGAACAGCAATGAAGCTGACTCAGTTGACCTAACAGGCGAGGAAGAAGTAGAAGAGGAGACCCCTGAAGCTAACGTAATTGTCCTAGCTTTTCCTTATTCTTGGTTTGGATTGTTTCATGCTTCTATGCTGAGTGCATTGTGAATCTTTATCTACAATTGCTGCCGCACTTCCATTATCATGATTACTGAAAATGATGCCCTTAATTCCAAGCAGAGGTACCCTATTTTTCATGTTTTTGCCCCTGTAGTGGTTTTTGTTGACTTCCCTACAAAATTACATCTTTTGCCGTCTTGTGGAAGCTTCATTTTTTTAGTAAGTGTTGTCCTTAATATGATGTATGATTCAAACTTGTGATTCTTTGATTTGCACAGGATAATGAAGGCAAGACTGAGCAAATCGATGAGGACATCGTGGACAACACACAGCCAGATTTTACTCAAGTTCAAAGTCCAGTTCAGACTTATGATAGTGAAGATGATTTGTTCCATTGGAGTCAATACAAGAGTGAAGATTAATATCTGAGATTAAGATTAATTCTCAGTATAGTTTACTCAAAATATCACTAGAAAGTATGCTGTAAGATGTGGTGATGGAGTAATTTAGGGGTTGTTTTCCTATGCCCCTAAGAAATTACYAAGCCATTTCCTAAGCAAAGGGAGATAATATGCTTTAAAAAAATATAAATAATAAATAAAAAGGAAAGCAATTCTAAAATATATATTATCTACAAGTGTTTCTGAATGAAGTTAGAAGAGTGTTTCAGTTTTAACTTAAAGTTGAATTTTTGTTTTTGGGAAGTAATATATTTTTATGAGAAGAGACTCTTTTAGAAAAATGAATTATTTTTAAAAAGAAAAAGAAAAAGAAACATAGAGCATCGGGCTTACTCATATGTGCTACTGGCTTCTTACAGGGCACCGGCCCATATGGATGTGAACATGAGAGATAACCCAACAAATTTCCAAAATGCCCATCTTGGGACATCTACCGCTTCGCGCTGAATCTCCTTTCCCAAAACCAACAGAAACCCCAGAAGCGAAAACCTCAAAAATCACACGCTATGGGACATATATTTTACATATATATAGAGATAGATATAATACAGACGAAAATATAATTTTTTGCTAACCTACTATTAAGAAAGTTACAGAGACGTCTTTAGAATTTAGAAACCCTAATTTCTTCCCCTCCTCTTTTAGACTATGATTTGGATCCGAAGGGAGAACATACCATAAGGAGTAAAAGCAATTTTCTTTTTCCCTCATCTTTTAGAGTATAGAGGYTCCATAGGTGACAATGACACAAAGCAAATTATTTTGATTGAGGACTTAAAACTTGGTTTTTATTTTATAATTTGGTTGAAAAGAAAATAATGCAAGTTTTATCTATACTCGCTCCACTGCTATTTGCAAAAAGCAAATTGATTGATAGAAGAAGCTTTGTCTATTGGGATGTACTTGACATATTAATCTTATTTTTGGAATAAAGTAAATTTTCCCGTTATCTTATTGCTGAACCCTAATTCCTTGATTCATGATCTTTATAACCTAGATTCGTATKTGTATTATCAAGTTTGTAAAATTTAGAGGGTACAAGAGAGACTTATTTAAGCTTTCAAAGTTTTTTTCATAATTACTTTTCTCAAATTTAGATGAATCTCTYTGGTTAGCGATAACATTTGCTACATTTAGAACTCTCAAAYTTAGATATCAGGATTAGTTTTAAGTTTYAAATGATTATCTCGTGATTAGAACTGTCAAAATATGTTGGGTTTGCTGGATCAACTCAATTCACCATGCAAAAAGAGTAGGTTGGATTGAGGATTTTCTAACCCGTCTTGCTTAAACCTGCTCCGATTAGACTCGTTAGATCTCGTTAATAGCATGCAAGGTATATCAATGAGATCCAACGTTYAACTATTTGTATTATCAGGTTTGTAAGTATGTCAAAATACTTGACATATTTTGATAACGTTTAAAGTTATACTCATAAGACACATTTAAATTACATATAATTTGTTCATGTTTCATTAGTCATATTAAAGAGTAAATTTCAAATTTTTATTTATATTTTTAATTTTATCTTTTTTCCTTTTGCCATAAATYATAAACCCTAAAAAGGATATATATTATTGAAATGAATCAATTTTGCAATCAATAAGGTTACCCATTAATGTTAGCCTGAAGGTTTTAAGGTTAGGTYCCCTTGCTGTGATTTTGCTATTACTTCTATGTTGGCGTCTTGAAAATCTATTTATCAAGGAAAAATAAGGGGAAAAAAAACATCCTGAAAATCTACTGCTGCTAATTATAATCACCAGCAAATTTTTCACTCATATACTCAGAGCAACAGRGGCATTCTTCRCGGTTGTYCTTTCTGTCTTGTTACTTGGGGAAGTACAGTGCATATTTTGTTCTACTGCAAATACGCGATTACTTTTCCTCTTTGCAAATCAATTTTGTTTTTTGTTGGATTCAATTCCCATTTAATTTAAGAATTACTGAAAACTTCTTATGGCTTCCCATAGCAATCTGAGCATCCCGAACAAAATTTTAGGTCAATGGCGAACTTGATTATTCTCCTTGTTCTGTTATTGGCGAATACAACGCTTTATGCCTTTGCATTGAGACTAATCTCAAACGTGATCGTTGGTCGGAGAAATCGGAAGAGGGCTGTTGGCTTCTTTCACCCTTACACCAATGACGGTGGCGGCGGAGAGAGAGTTCTCTGGTGCGCCATCAAAGCCATCCAAGAAAAGCAACCCGATCTAGACTGCGTTATCTACACCGGTGATCACCGTGATGCTACTTCTGAAACCCTTGCTGCTAGAGCCCTTGATAGGTTTGGCGTCAAATTACTSCGCCCTCCTAAAGTAATTCTCATCCTCTTTGGATCAATTTATGCTAATTTATTTTTGCTTGTGGAACATTTCGTTTTGGCTTTTTAATTAATTTAGCTTGCAAGTTTTGGTAGAAATTAAAAATAAGTGGGACAAATGAAATTGAAGGAAATAAATATTGCCAAAAGTATAGACAATGCCTTGTGATAATACTGGAGCTATTGTTAATAGGCAATAGTCTTTAGAACCAATATTGTTGTTTCAAATGAGGATTGATTGTCTTATAATCTAATGTTCTTGAGGGTATCATAAGACACTTCCAAGAGCAGTCGTGAAGTTAATGTTTTCTTCCAAGTAATTGATGAAGATCTGGGATTACTACCAAATATGTTTCTTTTACAGACTTCTATTTTATTTTCAGGTGGTGCATCTGTATAAAAGGAAGTGGGTTGAAGAAACCACCTATCCTCGTTTCACTCTGATAGGCCAAAGTTTTGGTTCAATCTATCTCTCATGGGAAGCTTTGTGCAAGTTTACACCTTTCTATTATTTTGATACCAGTTGCTATGCCTTTACTTATCCAGTTGCCCGAGCATTTGGATGTAAAGTTATTTGCTACACACATTACCCAACTATCAGTTTGGATATGYTATCTCGTGTTCAGTCACGGAGTTCTATGTACAATAATGATGCCTTGATTGCTAAGAGGTATATATGCTGTATCGTATTCATGATTCAAAAGGGTTGATATTGGTGTTTGGGTCATACTTTCTTTGGAAGACCATGAATGCGTTCAACTATAGATTTACGGAGTCCATTTGATGAAAGCTTGCTTTTTTTTTTTTTTTTTTTTTATATTGTATTCATGATTCAAAGGGTTGATATTGGTGTTTGGGTCATACTTTCTTTGGAAGACCATGAATGTGTTCGACTATAGATTTATGGAGTCCATTTGATGAAAGCTTGCTCATAAGCTGATGGAAGTCTCTCTCTTGACAGTGGCTTGTTATCTCACTGCAAACTAATATACTATAGAGTTTTTAGCTGGATGTATGGGACTGTAGGCTCATATGCACACCTGGCAATGGTGAATTCTTCATGGACGCAGTCTCATATTGAGAAGCTTTGGGGAATTCCAGATCGTATTAAGCGTGTCTACCCTCCTTGTGACACTTCTGGACTTCAGGTCTTCCTTTTACTTTTTCCCTACCTAAGTGACACAGTTCTGATGTCTTTTCTTCTTTATGCCTGCCTGCATATAAGGAATTGAAGATATTCTTTTCAGGCATTTTATCTTTTGGCTCGTTAATTTTGCTATGGGTTGAGATTTATGGATTTTTGTACTTCATGGCTTAGCTTATCATTTATTCTTGGAAGCAATTTACAATGGCAACTATTGTCATCTAAGCCTCTTTACCAACAGGTTAGATTGTTCGCATTGTAGGATGTCTCTGTCACTCTGATGCGTTCCCTTGATAATTCAGATCTTCTTTCTTGATACCATTGTGGCAGACTAGCCAAAGTGGTATAGTCCATGTCTGCCTGATTCTACAAAATGTTTAATGAAATAGAGATGACTTCTGCATGTCTACTTGCCTTTTTGTTTTCCTCTGTGTCTGTTGCASGGGGATATAGCTCTAAGTATGTGTCAGGTAGAAGAGAGACAATAACAAGGACATTTTTAAACTGCTAATGTTATTTCATTTGTTGATTGGTGGAGTTAATTTGGTTTGTTGGAAAACTATCTTCGGGCAAATTGTTCACAATGACAATTTTGTTTGGTCAAGCCCTACACAGTAAAAACCAATATAATAGCAGCTTTAAGTAAACATTACGAGTTGAAATCCATTGTACTCATGAACTTCAACTCAAAAAGTTGAACCTTCCATGTATGCATCTCTTGTTGTTAAAAATGTTCTGTGATAACTTTCTTCCCCTCTCAATATTGGAGGCTCCTATGAGGGTCCTATGGCCATGGAAACTTTACGCAATTAACTTTCCCAGGACCTCATATGGAAGTTTATCAGAGTATATCCAATTAAAATACCTTAATGCTTGGTGTCCAGAACATATCTAATCATCTAATSAAAATGCCTTAACACTTGGGTGCCCAGCATTGGCCGACATATCAGTCACTGTGTTGCTTCTCTTATATGGTTTTAGAGCTTGACAATTTAGTTCCTGCAGGTATTCCCTTTTTTATTTTTTATTTTTCCCGGTTCTTATTTGCTCTTCTTTAATGAGTTATGATCTACCTTTGATTGTTTTGGACTTTCTACATTCCTTTTATAATTAAAGCTAGTTAGACTTGTGTGGGAATGAAAAGGGATGCTGGACTGTAATTATCTTTCGTCATCGWTGGGAGAAAATTTTGAAGTCGTATCTGTTAATGTGTGATTGCAATGGATTATCCATCAGCTTAGGATCTAACTACAAGGAAAAGGATTGAAGCTTCATTTGTGAATGAAGAGACCTTTGAGCTTGATACTGCCATGATATCTGCTGAGATTTAATATTTTGCAGAGACCTGCTTATGTTATACATGTAWCTKTTGGTAACCAATTGCATTGATGCATGTAACCAGATGCTTTCAGTGGAAAGGCGATTGGAGCCACAGAAGATAATCTCTGTTGCTCAATTTCGTCCAGAGAAGGTGGGCATTTTTATATAACCTTATCAAAATCAAGGTACTTAGCAGTCACTTTCCTAAATTACACTTGTTACCTTCCTGGTAAGGTCCTGTTGAAGTATCTTTTTTGAGACAGGCTCACAACATTCAACTAGAGGCATTTGCTCTTGCTTTAACAAAGTTTGATGTAAAGATGCCAAGACCCAAACTTCAGTTGGTTGGTAGTTGTAGAAATGAAGCAGATGAGAGAAGGTTGCAAAAGTTAAAGGACCAAGCTGTTGAACTGAATGTGGCCCATGATGTGGAGTTCCATAAGAATGTGATGTATAGGTCTCTGCACTACTTTTTCTTCTTTTAATTGCTAACGGCTTCTCATTGTGTTGTTGTTTGAAAATATTTATATGGATTTTGAAAAACTTCCAATCTGAGTCTTCTTCTATAAAATTATGCCTGCTAAGCATGATAATGTGTTAATGCTAACGAAGCATGGAGTTGTACTTTTATGTTTGGTATTAAGAATAGTTTGTTAACTTTTAAATTTTTATTTAATTCAAATTTTGRATTCTAGAAGAAGATGCACTTTCCACGCTCGGAATTTTATTTTTAATTAGTGTTAGGATCTTTCCAAGTGCGTTCACAAGTTTTAACCTTCCACTTGTACTTTCAACACTGCCCGTCTAAAGTATATTATTTTCTATTCTTTGCCTATATACATGTTTAAAATTTTCCTGTTTAACTTTCTTGATTGAGAATTATTGGCAGTATATAATTATTTGCTTATGTTGCTGCAGCGAATTGGTGAGGCTTTTGGGTAATGCAATTGCAGGAATACATTCCATGATAGATGAGCATTTTGGCATCAGCGTTGTGGAGTACATGGCTGCTGGCGCAATACCAATAGGTTTCGTTGCTCCTTTAACAGTGTTGTTCTTCCCTGTTATGTTTCTTGAGCATTGTATTCCAACTGACTTGTTGGTTTCTTGAACCTTTCAGCTCATAATTCAGCAGGGCCGAAGATGGACATTGTGTTAGAAGAAGACGGGAAACAAACTGGATTTCTCGCCCAAACTGTGCAAGAATACGCAGATTCCATCATTAAAGTTCTGGAGATGCCTGAAGCTGAGAGACTGGAAATGGCAGAAGCTGCAAGGAGACGAGCCTCAAGWTTTTCAGAAGAAAGATTCTTTAAGGACTTCAAAGCTGCTGTCCTACCAATCTTAAGCAAAAKTTCCGAATGATCAGAAATCCTCACCACCATTAATTTTGTTTGAACTTGGCCACTTGGGATGTAGTTTAGTTTTTATAGGATCACCTCTTTTAGTTTCTGTGATTGAATCTTTATTCATCGTCCCCAAATCCACAGTAGACAGATTCTGCTGATGTAAGTTTTGTTTTCTATAAATTGGTATGCCTTTCACCTTTGCTTTTACGTCAAGGTTTGACCATAAAAATAAAGTGAATAGAAAATTATTAGATCAGTAAGTTTTTGCAAGATTTAACCGATAGGCCCATTCTTTTAATAAGAAAAATCTTTGTGAAATTTCAATAATATGTAGTTGTATTTTTTAACGGTAAGTTTTCTCAACATTGTATTATATTTTTTTAATATATATACATATTATGTTCGAATGATTATTAACAAAAAAGTTATAATAAAATATCTATTAAAAAATTCGACTGCAAAATCTAGATCTCCAAAAGGGGAAAAAAAAAAAAAAAAACACTAAAGAGTCCTCCCAAGTAATACAACCGGGTCACATTTCTTCTTCGGGGGAAGAAATCGCAAGCTGAGAAATCTTTGGGAGTCATCTCAGCCTCCCATTTTGCAGTAACGATTTCTCATCTTCCACAGTAACACCCTNAAACCCACTAAAGAGTCCTCCCAAGTAATACAACCGGGTCCCATTTCTTCTTCGGGGGAAGAAATCGCAAGCTGAGAAATCTTTGGGAGTCATCTCAGCCATCCATTTTGCAGTAACGATTTCTCATCTTCCACAGTAACACCCTGTCAGCTGCTTTACTGCCACAAGCATTTTCGACTTCTCTCTGTCTCTTCKCTCTCACCTCTAATGGTTGGGCCATAATTTATAGCATCACTCAAACATTGCATCAAACGGCTGTTCCATTCAACTCAGTCGTGGGCTTCAACTCCACTGTAAGCCTCTTCCCGTCCTTCTCCTGCTCCTTCGTATTAGCTTATGTTTATCTTCTTTTTGCTTGTGAATCCCAAGTCCCTTCTTGAGTATTGAGYGTAATATCGCCTGATATGTTTATGTTTCTAGAGGTTTTCTTGGTGTGATATTAGTTAGTTGTTTCTTTTTATCATTACTTCATTCGGGTTTATGCGGGTATTCGACCAGTTTAAASCTAAAAAGAGTGACAAATATGATTCGTAAAAGTTCTATATTTGTGTCTTTTTCTAAGATGTACTAGCAGATTCCGGTGTCTTGCCATCGAAGTGTTCGAGTTCCTCTAATTATGCCACCTCGTAGTTGTTAATTGCGTGATCAAACTGGAAGGACCTTAACTTAGTGCTTTAGAGCTGGTATCAAGGAATGTAACAACTTTCAGGGAGTAAGCAATCTGAACAGTTACACCGAAACCTATGAGATGCATGAAATTTGCAATCTTTCCTATAAACGAYGTTAAATTGCCGCATGTCWTAGTGATGAATTGTCTGTCTATGGAGCTTATTTATCTTTTACTTTTTCTTTCTAGGTCTCTAAACTGATTTGTGGAATGYATTCTCAAYTGAAATGTTTGAATTGGTTCCATTTTGCTGTATTCCTATATTTTAGGATTTTAAAGACAKTCACAATAGGTACAATTATGCAATGAAAAGAATGTATACAACTATCTCTCAAATTTTGAATTCTTAGACAAGCATTAGGTGTATCTTCCATAGGACAATGGGGGAAGCAATTCCAGTATGGTTACCATGAATCAGGTGTTTCTTCAAATCTAGAAGGATGAAAAAAATCTATGTAGCAGAGCTTTTTTTACAATGCGGGTTGGTATTAAAATACTTGAATTGTTGGAAATGCTTGTATCCATTGTCAGAATTTTTTGAATGCACCTGAAAGTTAGATCCATAAATGGGCTTCTGTCCTTCCTTCKTTGTGCAGCCATGAGTAAGGTTCACCTATGAATCTCCATTGTATTTGGCCAATTTGGTATCTACTTGTAGTTGGTCTTTTCCGGGTTGTTATCCTATATTGATTCGTGGGATGATCTTTCTAGATGGTCATTGTGATTGTTGAATGCACTAAATTTAAACCCTAAACCCTAAACCCTAAAACAATATTTGGCCTACTATCTCAATTGGTTTTTGCAGTAAAAGTTGCAGGGGAATTACCAYCATACGACTGCTAGAACATCAACAGTAAGGTCTGTTCATTTAACATCTTCCTCTGTGGTTGGTGGACGATTAAGTCCTAAGAAGTGTGTAAAATTTGGATCCTGCCTTTTAGTTGCAAATGGTGATCGTGTTGTAACAGAATCCAATGATACTACTTCTAGCAATAATAAGAGTTCATATTCTAAGGATGGGTCTTCTTCTGTGAATCTTCCAACATTTGAAACTTCAAATGGGGATGATGGAAATCAAACTAAAGCTGCAGATGGATCAGGATCTCAGCTTGTTGAAGGAATTAAACCTAAAGCATCAGATGGTTTAGAACCTCAACTAGCTGAACTTCCMAACAGGCCTATGGCTTCAAAATCAGAACAAGCTTCTTTTGCCAACCAAAAACCTGTCCTGAAACGATCTCCGCTAACTGCTAGGGAGAAACTTAGGGCAGCCAGAGTCTTCAGCCGTTACACAGAATCGAAGGCATCCAAACCAGCAAAAGGAAGCAAGTTATTAGATGTTCTGCCAGAGAGTGACAAGGAGAAAAGAAGATCTGGCCTTCCAGAAGCCRTACGAATTTATTTGATGACAGCAAAAGAGGGATGCCAAAACTGCRATGGACATTTGAGTTTCCAGGGGGTGTTGATGTGTTTCTCGTTGTTGTTTCATTTGTACTTATCAGTACAATATTGTTTGCAACAACATTTATTGTGTGGAAARTAGGTGCCATTCATTTCAATGAATACTAAGAACGTCAAAGGATTCGCTTAGTAATGAAAATGCCATAGAAATGCCAGAAYGGTGATGGAATTACTGAGTTCCCACCTGGTGTTGATTTATTTCTCATCATCTTTTCATCCTGTATKTATCAGCACGGTAGCGCTTCGAAAATCATACATTATGGAAAGYAGGTGCCATCCATKTCGATGAGTACTAAGGATGTAACAGGATTCTCTTAGTATTAAATATCAGCAAAATTCTCCGGTCTGTCGGCTTAGCTATTCAAAATAACCTTGGGGGGTTAAAGTCAACAGAGTTTTAGGTACAACATTTCTTATCTCTCATGGCTTTAGGGTTTTAGGGCCTAGGGTTTTTAGG